>JAECUM010037422.1:0-24874 GCA_016617855.1 Megalonaias nervosa
AAAGCAACTGACAACGATGCAATATGGCGACCCGCTGGTGATGCTGGTAGAGTAATTCTGACAAAACTTTCATTGTGGATGCCGGTGATGACTCCATCAATAACTGAAGAAGATCGTCTACTCTCTTTTATGAATCAAGGTGGTAAATCAGCATTATCGTGGTTAACAATGACCACAGATGCTATCCAGAGTAATATTAATGGTTTATTTACGTGGCAAATAGTATCACAACAAGGTGTTTCTGCGCCACGACATATATTTATTGCATTTCAAGATGCTGCACGGGTGGATGATCAAACACGTAGTATTATGATATTTGATAATCTTGGTGTTTCCGAAGTTTCCTTAAGAATAAATGGACATCAAGAACCATCCGAGGATATTTTACTGAATTTCGATCAAAATCATGTAGCACGTGTATATCACCGTCTAATGACGTTCATGGGGCGTGATCAAAATGTTGATACTGGTTTACAAATATCACAATTGGATTTTACAACCTTATACCTAATTTATTATTTTTCGCTCGAACATTTAGATTTAACCAGACAATCTGTAGTCGATATACATTTTCGAGCTCGTGTGACAATAGGAGCTATTGCCAATTACAGAGCAATTGCTGTCATATTCAGCGATAAATCAATATTACTTGAAGGTGCTGGTGGACGAATGAGAGTCGTTGATGCTCCAGTAGAAAACATGTAATTAGATTATTTATGAATATTATAATGTCGTATAATAATGTTAGTGTTAGTCTGACTCCTGGTCAGATTAAAAGGATACAATCAGCATCAAAAAATAACTGTGGATTAAAAATATTGCTAAAGAAAGATCAGATGAGCGGCTCAAATAAATTATCTCTTACAGAACGTCAGCTCGGGTATTTCAATGAAGCCAAAAAATCAAATAAAGGTATAAAACTTAATCTTTCTGCGGGTGCCATTAAAGATATCATTAAGACGGGTGGTATATTTCCACTTCTTGCTGCTATACCAGCATTAATAGCCGCTGCAGCTCCAGCTGTTGCAAAAGCAGCTGCATTAGGTGCTGTTGGAACTGCTGCTGGAATGGCATTAAAGAAAGCAACCGGACAGGGAATAAAACGAACACCAAAAAAAAAAGGAAGGGGTCTAAGATTACCAGGGACCCCACACTGGTACGGAAAAGGCCTAAGATTACCAGGGACAATTTACTGATATCTCCTATGTCCAATTTTGATTTACTAGATGCTGCTAAAAAATTAAAAATAAAAAATTTTAGAGGTGTTTTTATGCGCGATCAATTACCAAAAAACCCAAATAATATTGAAACAGGTATTATTAATCTCGATGAAAATTCTGGTCCAGGCACGCATTGGGTCGGATATGCAATTGATCCACGTGGAATTATTTATTTTGATTCATATGGACTAGCTGCACCAAAAGAATTCTTAAAGTATATTAGTTGCTATCAAAGTATTCCAATATGGTATTCAACATTACCTACACAAACATTAACCGATCCACCAATATGTGGTCGAGAAGTACTTAACGTACTTGATGCTATATCAAAATCAACAAAACTACCCCACAAAGTTGTGCATGAATATACTACGACGTCATATTTAAACAGACATTAGTAAATATAATGGTGGATATTTATGGAAGATCTTCTCGTGGTAAAGGTCATCAGCAAGCTGATTTATCTAAGTATGCAACTCTTGATCAACTCAGAAATGAAATTGATAATTTATTAAATCTCGCAAGTGTGGGTCAAAACGAAGTAGTTGTTTTTCAGGATAAACAAGGACGATTAAAAACTAGTAATATACAACTACCAGATGTTCTTATACGAGTTCCCACCGCGGCTGTTAATAATATAGTTACTTTCTCTGATCAGGGTAAAATACAAGATTCTGGTACGTCAGTCGGTGATTATATTAAGAAAGTTGGTGATTCATTTACAGGTTCAATTATTATGAATCAAAATAAAATTACAGATCTTGGAAATCCAACCGCAGATGCAGACGCCGCAACAAAGAAATATGTCGATGATCAAGAATCTAAGTACGTATTGACCAACCGCGGTATAATGCGTGCATTTCTCGACATGAATAATAATGGCATTAATAATCTTAGAACACCAGAATATAATTTTGATGCTGCGACGAAGAAATACGTTGATGATAAGGAAATTCCTATTTCAACTTCGTTAAAAACAATCGGTGATGAAATGACTACACTTAGTGCTGAATTTTCTAAAAATTTAGAAATGTTCTTAAATTTCCGTAGAAATGTAAACAAAACCATTAAAGATTTTTTTGGTGATACACCAACCGTTGACATAAAACTAGCCAACATTAACACGAAACTCAATGATATTGCCAGTGGAATACCTAATATTGTTCAAAAAACTAATCTGATTAAAATTCCACACGGACAAATTAAAAATATCGTATACACAGTAGCATCAGGACCATCAACATGGACACCACAAAATAATACTATCAAATATGCCGCAGAAATTACTGGTATTTACAGGCTGTCCGTATTTAGTGATGAAATAATATAATTAACAGATATATATTGCGTCATTCAACTGATTCTCTCTCTGGAGTTGTATCTATATTGTTAAGAAAAGATGTTGAAGAAACATTTATACTGAGAATATATGATCAAACAATAAACTCAGAGCCTTATTGGTGGCATATGGAATTTGTGGCTGAAACACCGCAATTAATCATTTAATATAATAATAATGGATCAACCTCAGTCTCGCATTGACGTTCATCTTCACAGATGCAATCAAGTATGTGAGCGTCTGACTAAACTAAATAATTTTATCGACTATTATAACACGAAAATAAAAATATACAAAAGACGTATAGTTGTTATCGATTTAGTTGTTTACTCGGTTTCTGCTGTTATTACTGGAACAGGATTATTATTATCAATGTTGACGATGACAGCACCTGCTATTATAACCATTATTGTTTCAGCATCAACGACTATTGCTGGAGTTCTCGGTATTATAACCAAAAAGATACATACTTGTACAAATGCTAAATTGCACGATTATATGATTAAATTACACACAGTGGTAGAGGCATGTTCTAAATTATCTTTGTATATTTCTTTGTGTGTTAGTGATGGTGAAATATCTGATACTGAATTCGCGATGATGATGAAAACTTATGATGATGCTTTTAAGGTGATCGCAAATGATTTTAATGAATTAAATAACAACAATAATAATAATGACAGACAGGGAATTACTTCAGCAGATCGTCACTAATACAACTCCGTCAAAAACTACTATGATATCGTTAAGTTCGACTAATCCTGAGTTTAGTGTCAATTTTCCAACCGCAATTCCTGCAAAAGAAATAGCATTAGCACAATTACGAGCTTATTATAGCTGGCCCAACATTAGATCAAAACCATTTGGTGGACTACAACCAAATAATTCATTAATATTCGCTAATAAGAATAAACCTGATGGAACTCCTGATTGGCAAATAGTTTCTATTCCAACGGGCAGTTATCAAATAGAACAGATTAATGATGAGTTCCAACACAGAATTAAATCTATTACAGGAAAAGAATCTAAAATAGCAATTACTGTCTACGAACCAACACTATCTGCGGTTATTGAAATAAATTCCCCTGATTACTCCGTAGATATTTATCAAAGTTCGATTAGATCAGTATTAGGTTGGCCTGAATATCCACTGGTTTATCAAGTACCACCAGAACCACAGAGATCTGATTTTGTCATAGATGTTAAAAAATTTATAAAATCTCCAGAATATCGAACAGAACAAAAATGCTTACCCATGGCGACGATATTTTGGTGATGGAATTATACATTATATAGATAAAATAGAAACCCATTTTACAAAAATAGTTGATGGTAAAAAAGGTAAAATAATAGTACTTGATGTTGATGAAATAAATTCATATGCTAATACAATTAAGTCTGAACACGGACGTATACTTGATTATCTAAGAAATTTATTTTCCAGCATTAGCACTTCCTACAACGATGACTTAAAAAATCAAATAATTGAAGCAATACAACATTTGAATCAAGTTGCTTCAGACCTAGATTTCATGAATGATATTATTGTTAACAGAGAAAAAAAAATTAGTGAACATAGCAGCAGATAAACGATATAAAGAGTTATATATAGTTAATGAAGACGGTCCACCTCGAGGTGTTAGACTAAATCTTCTGTTCACAACAATATTTCTAAAACATTTCGGAATTACGCGAGAACAACTATCAACATTTATAATTCCTGGATTTAACTCTGAAGAGCTAAATAAATCAGTTAATGATCTTATTGATGAACAATTTAAAAGAATATGTGATTCATGGAAAAAAATTAATACCTACACCAACTATTCTTAAATATAATAATGATCCACACGGTGGTGGACGACATATATCACCTGGTATTGTTAATATAACAACAACAATTGCAGTCAATCTGGTATGTGACGTAATTGATGACAGTTATCAAGTAGATCTTTCAAAATCTAATCACCGCAGTGGCACTGCGGAACAGGGGTATATACTATATTCATTTAGCCCTAAAGACCCCCCGGTTGGTTAATTGTGTCTGAACCAATTAACCCCGTGTACCTGAGAGTTCATAATCCATTTCTGACAAGAATAAATTTCAAACTCACTGACCAGGCAGGAAACATTTTGGATCTAAGACAAGAATCTCTTAATATTAATTTATATATACGCTCGTAGAACGTCTGAGTAAATATTTCCTAATATAATAAGGGAAAATATAATCTGATTCTGAAATAATATATTCTTTTTAATCTGATGGGTAAATATATACTCTGTTTGATGTTTTTGGACAGATTTTCTGAAAACTGTCAGAAAATATTATTAATATTATTATTATTTATAGATTTTGTTAATTTTATCTATAATATTTGTAAATGAGGTCTGACAAAATCATGAAATCTGTGGAAAATCCGTTAGATTTTCAGAAATTATTATTAATATTATTATTTGTAGAAATCTGAAATCTGTTAGAAATTATTATTTTATTATTTTTTCTGTGGAAAATTTATTAGATTTTCTGAAATCTACTAGATTTCTGAAATCTGTTAGAAATTATTATTAATATTATTATTTGTAGAAATCTGAAATCTGTTAGATTTTCTGAAAACTGTCAGAAATTATTATTAATATTATTATTTGTAGAAATCTGAAATCTGTTAGAAATTATTATTTTATTATTTTTTCTGTGGAAAATCTATTAGATTTTCTGAAATCTGCTAGATTTCTGAAATCTGACAGAAAATTAAAATTTATTGGGTATAATTGTCCGACTGAATCATGAAATTCATCAAAAAACTGTCAGAAATTATTAATATTATTATTATTTTATTATTTTTCTGTGAAAAATCTATTAGATTTTCTGAAATCTGCCATCTGAAATCTGAAATCTGTTAAAAATTATTATTAATATTATTATTTTCTGTAGAAAATCTGTTAGATTTCTGAAATCTGACAGAAAATTAAAATTTATTGGGTATAATTACCCGACTAAATCATGAAATTTACCAGAAATTGAAATCCGCCGGGTATAATTACCCGACTAAATCATGAAATTTACCAGAAATTGAAATCTGCCGGGTATTATTGCCCGACTGATTAACAAAATCTGTGGAAAATCTAACAGATTTTCTGAAAAATGTCAGAAAATATTATTATTATTATTATTATTATTATTATTATTATTATTATTATTATTATTATTTGTAGATTTTGTTAATTTTATCTATAACATTTGTAAATGAGGCCTGACAAAATCATGAAATCTGTGGAAAATCCGTTAGATTTTCAGAAATTATTATTAATATTATTATTTGTAGAAATCTGAAATCTGTTATAAATTATTATTAATATTATTATTTGTAAAAATCTGCTAGATTTCTGAAATCTGCCATCTGAAATCTGAAATCTGTTATAAATTATTATTATTTTATTATTTTTCTGTGGAAAATCTAATAGATTTTCTGAAATCTGACAGAAAATTAAAATTTATTAGGTATAATTGTCCGATTGAATCATGAAATTCATCAAAAAACTGTCAGAAATTATTAATATTATTATTATTTTATTATTTTTCTGCGGAAAATCTATTAGATTTTCTGAAATCTGCCATCTGAAATCTGAAATCTGTTATAAATTATTATTAATATTATTATTTGTAAAAATCTGCCATCTGAAATCTGAAATCTGCCGGGTATAATAGGTACTCTGATTCATGAAAAATTACAGATTTCCTTATCTGATGGGCAGTTTACTAATCAAAATCATTAAAATCTGATTTCTATGATTAAAGCAATTGTATATATAATAAAGCGAGATAACTCGGCTATCTCTCTCTGCGGAGTAAATTAAACGATTATTTCCCTTACTACTACGTTCGATTTGCAGACAATAAATACTTCTTGTTTTTCGTTAATTATTTAATGAATTATTTCTTTTTCTGTAGGTGATTAACTGTTAGTAAAGCATCAATTTGTAACAGAGGAGGAATATTGATGCATCTTTTAACTCTGATAATCTTAAATTCATGTCGGTTTATACGAGTGCGTAAAGTTATTTTTAGCTATAACATGTATTTGACCTTAACGAACGATAACTCTTACAAAAAAATGTAATGTGTGATTATTTTATACAGTATATATAAATAATGTTTGTAAATTAAGTAAATATACGCTACAGTTGTACAATAATTGTGATTTTATTCAGTATATTGGTCGTACGTAATTTGTCTGCTTATTCAGTGTTGGGTTAACTACATAATAATTTTAAAACGTCTATATATATGAATCGGAAAATGGCTCAGTGGTATAGTTGTTGCAACTATGATACTGACGACCGTGGTTCGATTCCTATGGCTGACGAGTGTTGACAGTATTCGGAACGATGTTATTTTATTTTAAAGAAATAATTATTATATATGAACCAAGAAAATATAAATGATATTATTTCTGCTATTAAAAAATTAAAGCATAACGGAATAAATATATCTGATAATCTCGATCCTGAAAAAATATTATGCGATTATGAAATATTAAAACAAAGAAAAACTGACAATAAATACACATTACCATCCAATTATAAATTTGTAAAATCAATTTATCAGTCTATGTTAGAATCCTTAGCAATGGTAAATGAAAAAGCAGGTAAAACTATTTGCGCCTCTTGCACGTTCGATCGAAAATATTAGATCCGAACTATCTCGTGAATACGAGAAAAAGAAGATCGTGGATAATCGTGTAATTCAATTAAGAAAAATTATGTTATTTGATTCTGTCAAAAGTGAAAGTGACACCGAGAGCAGCGACGGTGAAGGTAAAATATAAAATGGAATTATATACAATTTATTTATTAAGAGTACAGAATTAGATATATTCAAATATTATCCACTGATCGTATTTTATTGAATATGCTGATCTAGTAATATTATCTGCAACATGTTTTACTGATTGTGGATGTATGTTAAAACATTTTGCAGCCGCATTAATTGATGGAAAAGTTATTTCCTGTTCTGTTTCTGTATTTATGGATTTAATAGATCTTCTTGCAAACTTTTTACATTTTCCAGTATTTCCGCGTGCAGCATTCTGACTAGGTGTAATAACTTGCAGGTTAGATAACCGATTATTATGGGGATTTCCGTCAATGTGATCAACTACAAATCCATTTTCAACTACTCGATGAAAACATTCGAATATGAATTTATGTGAGTAATAATTTTTATTTCCAGTATTAAACGTAAAATAACCAGTATTATTAATATTACCGACTGGTTTTTTCAATCTACAGTTTCTGATTACACCATCTCGGGATGCTTCATAATTTGTATATACTGGATGTTTCACAAATTCGTATTTATTACGAAATGCTTTTTTTCTTAATTCTCTTATAATATCGTTGTCGATAATTTCATCATAAGTCTGATTTGTCTGAGTCATTTTATATAATAATATTATTTGTCTAAATCATTATTTTGAAATCTGACCAGATAATCTTCTTCTGTCTTTATAGGAGAGTCAGTATTATTTTTTTTGTCATAATATCGTTTTAATTCTCTATATTTTTTTCCGCCACATTTTAGACACAATTGAGTTTTTCCTCTGACTCCAACACCACACTGAATACACGGTATTGGTCCTGTACTTCCATTTTTGATACTCTGTGCATGATATCCGCAGTATTTGTTCACGCACGGTTTATTACAAAGAGAAATATATCCAATTCTGAGCCAAACACATTTGTTCTTTGTTTCAATCATTATATATATACTAAAATTTTAATTTAAATACTTGTCTTAATTATATGGAGGAATTATCGGCAATTGAACCTCAGATATCCAGATTTGATCTTGACAGATTATCAGAATATAAATTTAGTACTTTGATGCAAGATCTGGCATTAACGGATGAGGATATAACCGAACGTATTCGTGAAGCAAAAAATGAATTTCGTGACGATGGTGCTGCTCATGTATGGTCAACATTCAGAGTCGGAAATGTTACTAATATGATGAATGACAAACGAGGAAAGGTAATTATTAATCACCTTGATGATCAAAAATATTTTATTTTAATAAAATTTATTGTAAATACAAAAGAAGATATTTGGATTATTCGTGACAAGCGCGATCCAGTACACATACAATCAGGAAATAATATTGTTCTCTTAAATAATAAATCTAAGCCCGGAATACTAACAGGTGTTGACAAATTATATTATATACAGAGTTATCCAGCAACTGCAGTTGTATATGGAATATTTCCGCTGAATAATAAACCCGACGTCGGGGATCTAAAACCTATGAAATTGTCAGAATCAAGAATAAACTGTGTAGCTGAACGAGTTACAGAACATTTTACAAATGCGATACGTGGTAATGGTTTAACAGATTTACGACGTAAAAAAATAAATACTTGGGCAGAATCAGTTAAAGATACCGGAGCATCTATCAAAGATGTCGCTGAACTAGAAAAGAAATTAAGATTTCCAATAACGGTAAAAACGCTGACGGGAGAGATTTTATATAAACCAAAATACACAAAAAATGGAGCTCCAATAGATATTATTGATCATAATTCGCACGCATGGACCTCAGCAGTAACAATATTTCCGCGAGATAGAAAAGTTAAATTTTATGATGGTCATATATTTGATTTTATCAGAAATATCAGTAAAAGTGACCCTGTGTCTGTTTGGTTATTTCAGAGTTCGGAATATGATAATTACGATCAGTTTGTACGGCCTAACGGTGATATTTACCGTACAGAATCTCATAATGTAGAAATGGAAAATATTGCTCTGAAATATACTTCAGACGATGTCAAAATTAGACAATTATTAAATAATTGTTTTACAGTTCCATCCGTAGCAGCTCATTTCGCTCAGGAGAAAAATTTATGGAAACCAACACGATCGGAATTTCTTGAGGATATTCATAAAAGTTGCGTAGAATATGGACACGGAGGATTATGGAATACTAAATACAACTATAGTGACATTATATCCGTCGATATGGTAGCATGTTATCCTGGAAGTTTTCTTGGATACGGAGAATGTTCTGAATACTTTAAGAGATTCGGACATCCATCACACGAGATGACCAGGGTTGCGATAAACGGACATTTACCAGATTTTGACTTAACTGGATTTGCTCATGTAGAATCATTCGAGTTTGCAGAAAATCTCCATCCGATTACTTATACTTGGTTTGGAAGACATTTTTCAGAGCGATGTTGGGTTCCAATAGTACTATTGCGATATATGCTTGATGTTGGAATTTTAATATCTTTACAGGTGAGTGAGGCGATTATATCATATAGTCCACAGAAACAAATTTGGTTACCAGAACCAAATAGATTTAATATTAATGATGCCAGGAAAGAATTCCCTAATCTTAATGAAGATGATATTATTAAAATTACTAATAATATATGTAAATGCAGAGACGAGCATGATGAAAAACTTGCAAAAGATCTTGGTAGAAAGATAATTGGTAAATTTACTCAAGGAGGAGCCTATGATCATAAAAGACATTGTACAAGATTAATTATGGACGATGCTGAACTCGATTTTATAATTGCTGATACAACAGAAAAAAACATATTTATAAATCGGAGTAATGCTTATTTGTCAGACGGAACCAAACTAGGTACAATTATGAGTTATCTTGATGGTGACTCACCACAATTTACTCATTTAAGATCTTCTATGTTGGCATATGTTTCTATAAATCTACTGTCTATGATAAATAAATTTCTCGTGATGCTGTCAGAGTCGCAACGGATTCGTTTTATATAAATAAAAAATATACGGATTTATTAAAACCACTACTTGGTAATGGTGAATGGGGATCATGGAGAATAAAACAAGAAAATATACTTAGTTATTCTGAATCCGCCGACGTTGAAATTAAGGAAATATATCACAAAAATAATAAACTATCAAAATCATCAGCACCATCTGTATATGATCCTGTGGCTAGATATAAAACTGTTTATCTTAATGGGTGTGGAGGGTCAGGTAAAACAACTCGTGTGATTAAATTATTCATGAATAATAATTCGGATATAATTGTTTTGACACCGACACATAAATTAGCCAGAGAAATAAAAGAACGAGGAGTAAAATCGTGTACTTATCATAGTTTCTTTAGATGGTGTGGAGACACATGGACTCCTGAGAGAATGGGTGAAAAATATATACCTAAAATTATCATTTGGGACGAGATATGCACGGTGCCGTTAGAAATATTAAAAACATTTCTTGAATGGTTATTGACGAAAAATACTGCTATAATAATGTGCGGTGATCATGGTCAACCACCACCCTTTGTTGGAGAGTCTCCACATGAATGGCTGAAGAATAACGTAAATTATTATGAAGAAATAAATGATGATCATAGAGCTATTGATGAACCACTGAAGGAATTTAAAAGATTAATCAGACTACAACCAGACCGAGTACAATGTGAAATAATGCGAGGAGTAATTCCAGAGACTTCTATGAGTGATTTTCTAAATTTATGGAATCCCACTGATTTAATAGTTGCAAGTAGAAAGATAGTTCGTGATGAACTACAGGATAAATTATTTCTGTTACATAAAGAAAAGTTTTCAGATCTACCTGTACCTTTGTGTTATCGCCCAGCAGATACTCGACGACAGAATATTGATATTGAAATTCCTGGTGGAGATACTGAAAGTGTCCGAGTACAGAATCTTGTCTTGAATGATATTGTTTTAGTAGATATTAATGTCGTTGAGAATGCGCTGAATATGAATAAATCACCGTGGACATTAGGATATGCTATAACTATTCACTCTTCACAAGGGTTAACTATTTCTGATACAAATATCTGGATTATAGATGATCGGATCGAATGGTCGAATTTAGTCTATCTTGCAGTTTCTAGAGTCAGAAGAATATCTCAACTACATAGGGTTATTATTAATTTCATAGAAAATAATAATCAGACTGTTAATGATGACGTAATAAGAAAAAACTATCTGGTTATAAGCAGTGTGACAAAAAAAAAATAATCGTGATTTTGATATTAATGTTGAATTTATTATAAAACTAAAACAACTACAGAATAATAATTGCGCAAGTTGCAACTGTAATATGTTGTGGCAATATTCGAATAATAATCCAAGACAATTTACCGTAGACAGAATTAATAGTGATCTTGGTCATACACGTGATACTGTGATGCTGACCTGTCTCGAGTGTAACCGACGTTGGGGCGCTGCACGCCCTGGTTCTGGTTATGTAATTGTATGTGGTGGTAATTGTGTGTCTTCAGGGATTACCTGTAATTGTTCACGTACAAATCCACGTTGAGGGGCTGTAGAATCTAATCTGTAGATTGGAGGTCTACCAGTGGATCTAACTACACCAGAAATTGTATGTGTAGTCACGCTCCAGATAGGATCAGTTGCTCTTTTTTTACCACCTTCAAGTTCACCAGGTTCGTATAAATATCTTACAGTTGCATTACCTAATACTGGTTGAGGTTGATGTCTGTCATTACTACGGGGTATATATTTTTTTGTAATCGCATTAGAAGGTTTCATGGAAGTTGAACGAGTAATTTCATTATTTAATGCAGATATCACATTTGGTAACCTCGCAACCCATTCACGAGATCTCTCACCGGATTTAAAGTCAGTAGATATTTCTTTTGCATATTGGTATCCAAATAACCGCTCGGCAAGTGTTCGATTAAATCGTTCAACAATTGCCTGATCACGATGAATTTCAGTATGTCCTCGTCTGATTTTAACGTTATGTTTCTTCATCAACGATAATACTGCACCAAGAAATTCTTTGCCCGGATCAACCTGTAATAACTGTGGCCATCGCAAAAGTCCTCGCTGATAAATTCGTTCAAATGTAGATGCAACTTCAAACGCTGTCGTTGTTGATAATGGTTCAGCATCTTTATATCTACTTGCAACGTCAACGACAGTTAATGCGTATTTATATGTGCGTGATTGACGTCTACCAATTTTAATGGTATCGTGCGGTAAAAATAAAATATCTGCTTGATGAACCTCATTAGGGACGCTGACATCAAAATGTGAATATTGAATATTTTTATGTGGTGGTAGATAAATTTGCCATATTGCCTGTCGTGCTAACCACGCTGCAGCAACAGAACGTGAGACTTTTGCTGCTTCAGATAATTTAGTAATCGCTGATCTACCTCTCCAATATCCTCTTGGGCTATAATAAATGGATTCCATTATAATATTTATATAATTAATTACCAGCCCCTAACATTATTTTACTTTTCATGGCAGATTTTACTAGAAAACTAACTAATTTATCTCTGACAGATTTATTTGGTATAGAATTTAATGCATGAATCAATTTTACATCTGCGAGATGCCTTTGTTGTAAATCTTTACTTTTATACGCAACATCATGAACATGACACACTTTATCAATCTTATTTACTGGATACTCTCCTGGTCTTGGTTGATCTTGATCATCAAGTCGGATGTCAAGTCGGGTTCCAGGACCACAATAATTATATCCTGGTAAGTGTTTTTCCCCCGGATATTTAGCCCACGGAGTTCCTGGTAATTTTCCTAATAAAGCGGCTATATCTCCACCTGTCTTTGTCCCTGAATCAGACATGGAGATAAATTTATATTTTTCGTGCCGCATTTTACACATTTACCTGTTAATGCACGTCGTTTATTTTTTGTTATTATTGTTGTCAGTCTAGTAGTGGGTGTAGATAATCTACATCGAACACAATATAGACTCATGTTATTAATAATATGGATACAATAATTGATTTTTCGTCGACACGAAAACAGGAACCAGTAAAGCACCATCCAGCATTACCAAATTCGATAAGGATGATTATAATAGGTCCGTCTGGATCAGGTAAAACACAATTATTATTAAATTTAATAATGAGATGGCTTAGATGGAGCAAACTATATTTAATAGCACCGTCTGTAGATGATCAGCACTGTTACGAAGTACTTAAGGATTTTAACGAGAAAGCGAAATCAGTTAATAAAGACGGTGATGATGTTGTTGACTTTATCACCGATATTGATGAAGCCCCATCTGTAGATGACCTAAATGGATTTATTAATAATTTAGTGGTGTACGATGATATTATGTTGGACAGACAAACAAATCCAGCTAGAATATTTTCCCGAGGTAGACACAAGAATACGGACGTGATTTATGTTACACAACGATATACACAAATACCTAAAGTGATCAGAGACAACTGTAATATTTTGGTTGTGTTTAATGGAGTAGATAATTATACTTTACAGAATATTTATTATACTTGGTGTTCAGGGGATATGGATATGATGAAATTCAGAAACTTCTTTTCAAAAGCACAAGCTGTTCCGTTTGGATTTATTACAATAAATCTACATGATCCAAGATCCAGATATCGTATAGGTCTAGATAAAATCTTTGGTCCTTGATTTTATCAAGAATTATAGCAGCAGGGAGGGTGAATGACAAAAATTGAGTGACCTACCGAGTAAACTAAACGCACTATAACACAAAAAACAAAATGTCAAAAATAGTAACAAAAATGAGCTAACTAAAACGATTTATTATCCGTTTTTTCAAACTATACGGTAATAATATTGTTAGGAGGGTTCGGTTTATCATTATTGACCTTATTTTTCAGCCCCTGTAGGAACCTTTATTTTTGTAAAATAAGGTCTCGTACAAAGTTGTAGGGTTCACCTTCCCTGCTGCTAGTTGGAAGAAGGAATAATTATGTTGATCTAATGGTACACTTCATGTAATAATGTATGTTCATTATATAGTGTGCTACGTTGCCATCAGCAGGTAAAGTATGTAGTGTACATGTGTATAAGTGTATGAATCACATGAACGAACTGCATGCTGCATGCCTTTGGTGTGAGGTCTCACCTGTAGCGCTTAAGGGCTATTGATAATTCGAACAGGCTTCATTTAATGGGTGGGTGTGGCATAGCCATATATCATATATACAGTGTAATGTACTGTGTGTCTAATAAGTCAAGTGTGGGGAAAGAGTTTAAACTTGTACTTGCTTATATACATGCTGGTGGTGTTTATTGACATTTCTTGCATTTATGCTAAATATTGATATGTTTGTTTTATGCGTGACATTTGACGACTGGGTCAGTCAGTTTGTATTGGACTATAGTCTAGTCGTTAAGGCGGCCATTGCACGTCACTGGTGATAAACATAATCGCAAGTAAATGCAATTCATAAGGAACTGTATGTATCAAGAGATGAGAAGGTGTATCTTTTCGTGTTGTTAAAACTAGGGTTTCACCATCGTGTTGCCAAGACTAGGGTTTCACCATCGTGTTGCCAAGACTAGGGTTTCACCATCGTGTTGCCAAGACTCGGTTTTCAACATCGTGTTGCCAAGACTAGGTTTTCACCATCGTGTTGTCAAGACTAGGTTTTCACCAGAACAACTGATGAAGAAAGCACTCCTATCTGATAATGAGAAGGTTACCAATATGGATGTGCATTGAATTTATGTTAAGCATAATAGGAATATGCCTTTGTTTAACGCGATCGAAAAAAGGGTAAGTTGAACATAAAATGCCCTGTGGATATATTGCATGATTATCTGCAGTGCCATACGTAATGATCAACCTAGAGTGTGTACAAGAGCATATCACTGAGGGCGAACGTAAGATAGTATAGCGGCAGTACTGAGGTATTGAAAGTCTAAAATGGGGACTATCAAGCATTTCATGCTATAGTTGCCATGGACGCAGTACAAAGATTTAATTGAAGGATAGATGGATAAAAAGCATGTACAGACAAAAATGAAAACATAGATTATTAAATTATTTCAAACTGTTCAGCTTGTTCATTCTGTTTCTCATTGACACGATTTTCATTAACTACTATTTTTAACAGATATATTCATGTGTTTTTCTTAACTTGCTGCTTACGGACCCTACAAGCTTTCATACTTTGATTATTAGATCTACTTTAATGTCAGAATAAACTGACGATATTGTGGCAATTAAAAGTGAAATATCTAAATTTGCGAATGATAAAAAGTTTTAATGTAAAGGTAAGAGGTAAAACAAAAATTATTTCTAAACGTGCAAAGATTAATTTTAGCCCCAATTTATTTTCTGCATGATAATGTATACAGTGGCTACCGAAACCGGCGTCATTATCATCGACGGCCGCGTCATTACTAATGACCCCTCATCTCCCAAGTCAGTGGAATTAAACTCAAACAGTATTGAAGGTAAAGTATTTCTGCATTTGATTTGGTTGTGGGTATGATTTTCTTTCCCGTCCTTCAAGTGCAAATATCTATAAACAATAATGCATCTACGTTTTCAAGAAGTTTTAACGTTTCATATGTCGAAAGTATGACTACATACAGAACATCAAGTGACGAATACTTTGAATAGTATTTTGGTTTAGTGTTTTCTAGCAAAGTAACACGTGTAGTTTATTTAGTGCCACGGCAATGGCAGTAAAGTATATTGTCCAAAAACAAACAATGGTAGCCGACCCGCTGATCTGATTGGTAGGACTCAACATGCACTCTTTGGGTCGCGTGTTGGCAATCCCCGGTTTCAAATAATCTCCTATTACGGACCGACAATCTATTCAGAGAGGGGATAATGATAGGGGTGGGGGTGGGATGGCTAAAGTTTCCTTTGTAACCAGCATATTTTTTCTTCGATCACAAGATATATTTGTTTTTTCAGGCTATTTGGGAGTGAAAATTCTCAGGACAACTGATCCAAAACGTTAAATGATTAGTTCCCTACGACATACGTTAGGCCTGTAAGGCATAAACTACATCCTGGAACTTCCAGTCCAGTGGGATTTAGTGCTGTATACTCGATCAGGAAGAGAATGTCAGATTAGCCCTTTTAAAACGGACTGTGTCTGATCAATCCAACTCAGGGATCCGCGTTAGCTCAGCTGGTACCACGTCGAATTCGTAATCTGAAGCTCACGAGTTAGATATCCTCACAGGACATCCCAGGTTGGGTGCCTTTGCGTGTATATGGGAATGGTAATTAGCTACTATTTCCTTAGCATGATACAGCCAATAATGCGTTTGAAGTGCCATTAAAACCACTCAAAGAAAAGAAACCATCCACCACTACATAAATAAGTACATACATATATACAGAGAGACAGACATATTTACATGCATACATACATACATTTAAAGAGGGACATTCGGTGTGCAGACGGACAAAGAAACGGATAAACAGCATTAATGATGATCATAATAAAATGTCAGATTATCAGTTTTAAAACGGTTTGTGCCTCATCAATCTAACCCAGGGATCTGCGTTAGCTCAGCTGGTACCACGTCGGATTCGTAATCCGATGCTCAAGAGTTAGATATCCTCACAGGATATCCCAGGTTAGGTGCAGATGGACAAAGAAACGGATGAACGGTATTAATGATGATATAATTCATATTTGCATGCGAATTAGAGATATGCTATTAAAGCAATGAAACAAGGCATCAAAAGGAAATAGTCAACGAAAACAGTAATGTTAGCTTATGCATCAATGGAAATAACAAATTGATATAGAGAATCGATCTGACCACTGATTTCACATTCATTACTTAAGTCTGAAGTTAAATTTAAGTTTCGAATCCTGTGATCTAACTGACTTAAGTTTAGGCCTAGAATCTAGTGATTTTACTTGCGTAAGTTTACGTCTACAATCTAGTGATTTGACTGACTTAAGTTTAAGTCTAGAATCTAGTGATTTGACTGACTTAAGTTTAAGTCAAGAATCTAATGATTTGACTAACTGAAGTTTAAGTATAGAATCTAGTGATTTGACTGACTTAAGTTTAAGTCTAGTATCGAGTGATTTGATTGGCGTAAGTTTAAGTGTAGAATCTAGTAATTTGACTGGCGTAAGTTTAAGCCTAGAATATAGTGATTTGACTGACTTAAGTTTAAGTCTAGAAACTAATGATTTGACTAACTTAATTTTAAGTGTAGAATCTAGTGATTCGACTGGTCTCAGAAAGGAAGTATTATGAAAGGAAAATATACTCCAGTAGAATACTGGTCTTCAGTTCATAATTAGTATAGAGATGAAATGATACAACTGAAGGAAACTGTCCCTCAGCTAGGAATAACTATAGAGAGGAGATGGTAAAATCTATTGAGACTAGTCTTAAGTGAAACCAAAATATTTATTAGCGACGAAATGATAAAACCAACTGAGACTTTTCTTCAGTAAGGAATTAGTATAGAGAGGATATGATACAACCGAGTGTGTGTGTGTGTGTGTTATCCTTGATAGGACCAAAGTTTGAATGCACACCAATAGCTCAAGGACGTCACAACATTGTGAGGACTTACACAACAGTCCTCGAAATGATTCATCGGCAAATGGTTGAGAATGATCATATTAGATGAACTACGTGTTATTGTGATAGTCCTCACAAAGTCGATAATGTCTGACACTGAGCTACACTCCGTGTGTATAGTTCACACAATCTGCAGTCTTCCTTGGGCTGTTGACTGGTGTGCAAACGCTTATCCAATCAGAAGGCGTGTGACTTCTGATTGTCATCCAATCAGAACATCGCTTCAGTGCAGTGTCATTGTAAATATCCTATACCTATAAATACGACTCATAAAAGTAACTACTAGTTTTATTAGTGATTTAAAAAGAATAATTTTGTAATAATGGTAAACTGGTGATGCCAGCAAAAGTGAGATATTTTAGGCCCGGTGAGACTGATATAGTGCGGTGTTTTTGGCGCGTGAGTTGGTGTGTACATGGATTGTATTGCTTCGAGACTTAATGCGCCTGTGACCTAACTCTTGGAAGATGGCAAGACCTAGATTAAATTGGTAAGAAAGTTAAAGATTATTTCTAACTTATAGTTGTTTATTATATTCGTTCAAAGCACCTGTCCGTTCTTTCATTCGTTATCATGTGTGACAACTTGCTTTTGTCCCGTTCCACCAATGACCGTGATGCACAGGGCCTCGTATCATTGCTTATATTTAACTATCAGTCATACACATAGTATAAAATAATATTATGACTGACAGTGCGAAGGTCTTGATTATTATATTCCCATGTCGCAAACAGTTCACATTGATGTTATAAGAGTGGGTTAACGAAGAAGTGGATCACTTCAATCTCTCTCTCTCTCTCTCTCTCTCTCTCTCTCTCTCTCTCTCTCTCTCTCTCTCCCTTCGAGTTCCTTTCAAATTCATTGCTGAGAGAGAAGCAGACCAAAATGAACTTTATAGTACACGAGAATATTGTGATTTTTGTTGTTTTGTTTTTCTTTATTCCCAAAAAGAAAAGAAAAAGAAAATTAAAACAAGTCAGATAGGCAAGGACAGGAAAATGGAATACCTCTGTGTCAGTACCTGATACCCTCGAAAAGTAAATGGTTGGTCCCTTTCAAGCTAGTACAGTTCTCTTGATGATGCAATATATGCTTCAACAGAAGATAACGCTCTGTACATGACAGACTCGTTGATAAACAAACTTTTATATCTCTTTCCTTACATGAATAAAGAAATTACACCGCTTGTTAAATCCACGGGAAAGGCGCATTTGTAGATGTCATTCTTTTCTTTTGCTTGATTCGACATTGTAAATATAGGAAGCAGACAACATAGTATTTTCCTTCTATGTGCATACATGTTTAGTCCTGCATATACTCCTTAGCTGCAAATGGACTTATCCAGAAACCAGAAATGAGTGACAGGCATGGTGTTCTTTTGATCTGAAAACTTAATTTGGAGTTAAACATGCAGATGATAACTGTGTTAGGGACCCCCCCCCCTCCGCGGGCATAATCATGTTTGAAATTGCAAATCAATAAATGAACTGATTAAGTCCTGAGCACCTTTGATCTCATTTGTGCTTGTGTTTGTTTTTTGTTTTGTTTTGTTTTTAAATTGGAAGGGGGATGGGTACAAATAAACGGGGAGGTATATTGAGACTATAGTTGAAGCTCGATTTAGTGGAACGTAATGTTGTTACTAAATGGGATGGAATGGGATGGCCAAGTCAACACATGATATGTCAGAGCACTTTCACATCAACACATATATTCCTGCTGAAAATTAATTCTCAAGTTTGGAAAACTCTGCATATTGATATTTGTACCTCTATACTTCACACAAAGCCCTGACAAACTTTATTCTATTAGGACTCTTATATATATATATATATATATATATATATATACGAATGTCAGCAGCAACTAGCTATGAGTCAGTTGGGAGACTGCAACTATAAGTAACAGTCACCATATTGCTTACATCAACATACAGTGTTGACAACAGCTTTCTTGGGCAAATATGTCTGTTATAATATTTGTTTCACTGATGTTTTGGTATATTAATACAGAGCCATGGACTTATACAAGTGCTATTTCCCTGCTAATTATTAGCACAGGGTTAATAGTTGGCCTAGACTGGACATCAGAAGATGACACTGTCCTGTGCCATAAATATATGGTTCCCACATACAAATCTTGGTGACGTCATCCAAAAATATATGGTTCCCAAACTACCAGAGTTAAGATTTGTCGCACTTCGCACCTTCACACAAGTCTACTACTCCCTATGCCACTGTTCTAATATATGCTCCATTATAATACAGTGTTTTAGAGTAACAACAGTAGTACATAGAAACTCAGATTTGCACGGAAAATGCGACAACAAAACTCACTTTAACATTCCTAGAGGTTTTCTTATATTTATTATGATTTTGATTGGGGGAGAGATTTTGTCTCGAACGCAAAATTAATAAAAGTTGGGGAAAGTTATGGGATTATAATAAAATCATGTACGTGTTAGTAAAAAATATAGCTTATTAGATTGAGCTTATGATCCATTTTTAAAAAAAATTGATGACCAATGTGCATATGCATCCATCATACCTCATTTCTCAAAAAGTGCAGATAATTGTAGACAAAGACAAAGTTACATGAGAAGATTTTAATTTGAATTTATTATCACTCGTACCTTTATCTTCAAAAGAACTAAATTATATAGGTCAGATTAAGTTAAATATCAAGATTCTGTTAAAGGATTATTGAAAATTTGTTTTTTAAAGTACAATTGTTTTTATCATCATCCAAGATCATAGTACTTTGATAGATACCATATGTTATTGTTGTTGTAGGGTTTAAATTCATTTTTCAGCACAAGATAGGCCATACATGGCGGCCAGTATAACTGGTGGAGGAAGAACCCTGGAAAACCCTGGGAAGAACCACCGACCCAAGAGAAGCTACTGGCAAGCTTTCTCACGTATCCGCATTAGCCGAGCCTAAGACTTGAACCCACACAGACGGAGGTGAGACGGCAGTGATCCGGAATGGTGAGCACTTTAGAGCACTCAGCCACACGGAGCCCTTAAAACAAATGTAAAGGATGCCGATACAACTATGAAATGTAGCATACAAGTATTTGTTTCTTGTAAATATGCGCATATTACAATCACAAAGAAACACCTGAACAAAATCAGTTACAACAGCCCCGCATGGAACTTGGGAATTCATTACAGCATTCTAAACAGTGTTACTGATGTAGGTGTCCACTGTCTGTCACATTGCCATCACATGTTTACCAGCTGACTATTTTAGGCAGAGGTTGGTTTACCTCATTGAAATAGATACTAAGGACTTTGATACTACCACTACCACTACTACTACTACTACTACTACTACTACTACTACTAATAATAATAATAATAATACAACTACTACTACTACTACTACTACTACTAATAATAATAATAATAATAATAATAATGACTTTGTAGAGCACCTAAACTTTAGAAGCTCTAAGCGCTTTACAACATTTGACAACACTTAAAAAACATATAATGATATGATTACACAAATAAAAACAAACACCTCGAAATTAGAAAACAGAAAACATGCTGTAAATATTTGAGGTAAGGAAACATTATTAGGTCTTTAAGTCTGTTCTTGCAGTTGAAATAGGTGGGTTTTGAGAGCTCTCTTGAATGAGATCACTGTGTCTTTGTGTCTAAGGTCAGTGGGCAATTCGTTGCACGTTGCTGGGCCCTGGTATGCAAAAGAACGTAGTCCATATGATTTCATTTTCAAAGCGGGAATACTGAGAATACGAGTATCAAAAGAGGAGCGTAAGTATCTTGCTGGTGTGTACACATGGGTGAGGTCGGATAGGTATATTGGACTGGAGCCCATCAGTGAAACGTAGCACAGAGAACAAATTTTGTGTTTAATTCTGCATCGAATGGATAGCCAGTGTATGGTACAGATCAGGGGGGAGGCGTGCTATGATCGTGGTACTGTAAGGAATATCAGAGAAACTGAGCTTTGAACTTTTTGAAGCTTCTGGAGTAGATATTGAGACGTACCAGACAGAACTGAATTACAATAGTCCAGTCTTGAAAGTACTAAGGAACACACAAGTGTTTTAGTGGCATCAACTGAAAAGATACTTGCAAATGGAGCTGATGCGTCTCAGCTCAAGATATGCAGCCTTGCATATGTTCATGACATGTTGGCGCAATGAGAGGGTACTGTCGAGAGTAACACCTAGGTTTCGTACTGACTGTGTGAATTTAATGTTGGTGTTGCTGATATTTATTGTCTGAGGTAAAGTATGTGAATGAGAAAGGCTTTGTGTTGTAATCAGACTGGCTTCAGTTTTGTCTACATGTCATCCATGATTTCACATCGGAAATGCACCTCTACACTTTGGATGGTAGCTTCAACTTCAGTTGGGTGGCTAGATTTGTATATGTGGGTGTCATCGGCATACAATTAATGAGACACTGGATGATTATCTGTGACACTTGAGAGTGGCTGAGTGTAGAGAATGAAGAGAACAGGTCCAAGAACAGACCCCTGTGGAAAACCACAACATAGATCAACTGTGCTGGAGTGTTTTCCATTTGCGGACACAATTTGTGTCCTGTTGTCCAAGTAGGACTTGAACCATAGTAAGGCTGTATCGTGAATGCCAAATACATACTGGAGACGGTGAAGTAATATAGCATGGTCTGTTGTGTCAAATGCTGCAAACAATTCAAGGAGAGTGAGGCCTGTAATATTTCCTCTATCCAAAGCAGAGAGAAGGTCATAAACTACTTTCAGAAGAGTAGTTTGAGTACTGTGGCAAGGGTGATATGCAGACTTTACATTGCAAAAAAGAATGTTTGAATTCAGATGAGATACAAGTTGGGATAGAACAACTTTTTCTAAGATTTTTGACATGAATGGGCAATTAGAACTGGTGGTAGTTCTTTAAATCGTTATGGTCGAGTGTTGGTTTCTTCAGCAGAGGCTTTACAATGGCATTTTTGAAAAATGATGGGAATTCCCCGGATGAGAGAGAGGTATTAATAACATAAGTTAGTGAAGGCAGTATTTGATCTAAGCACTCAAGCAGCAGTAATGTCGGAATCGGATCAAGTTCACATGACTTTGGTGCACTCTTCATCACAATTGTACGTACTAAATCCATAGAGACATGTTCAAATGCTGCTAACGGTTGCCGCTGAAATTCTGTATCGCAACTGTATGATAATGACGAATGAATTGAAATTATGTTGTCAAGCTTATCACTGATGGTTTGTACTTTGTCACGGAAGAAATTTGCAAACAGGTCTGTAAGGTCGATTAGAGGGAAGGTAGTTGGAAGTGGTGTACATTTGTTCCTTGACATTAGCTTGTTAGTAATCTCGAATAGCTCTTTGCAGCTGGAACTGATGAGAACTTCACTGATTCAAAACAGAATAATTAGTGAAATGGATTTTAATGGCAAGTAATTTTTTTGTCATTGAGAGATTGATTCTCTTGAGAACTCAGAGTTTATGACGTGGGGTCAAAATGACGCATCATCAAAATGGAGTAGGATGATCCTGTTATAGTATCTGCTGTTTTTCAGACCATAATTTTGCATGTATAAAGCACATTAATATAGCTGAAATATCGAAACATATACAGCATAGTGTTAGGAATGATTTAATTTACAGCCTTTGAGAAGACACCATATAAAATGCCCTTGAGAATTTGGAATTAACTGACAAATGACTATTTAGTTTGGAAATCTATTGAGAACACTGCCTATGTGTGCAAGTAGGGGATACCTTGTCAAAACAACAACATGATTGTTTCCACCCTGAGATTCCTTATCCATATTTTCTGTAGAATTAAATGAATAGTGCATAGTTTTTATTACTTATGCAGTGTTTAATGTATTATTATGAATATCTTTATTTGAATCTTAAATGATGTTCATGAATTAAGTAGTTGTCCCATTGAAGGCTGCGTTAAGTGGTCAGTACAGAATTACATTTTAGAGGCACTGGCTGCATTACTGTTTTAGAAATTAGAAATTAATGCTTGAATGATGGACTACTATAGTATTAACTTTGCTAACTGAGCAACATAACACAGGTACCCTAGTCCTACTATGTAAGATGTCGCCTCTGAAATGTATAGTGAGATTAGGGGCGGTCATTGTCTTACTCCGTGAACAAACCATGCCAGTGGCCTAGTGGTTAGAACATCTGCCTTGGACGCGAGAGATCGTTGGTTCGAACCCCGGCCGAGTCGTATCAAAGACTTTTAAAAATGGTACTAGTAGCTGCATCGCTTAGCATTCAGCAAAAAGAGGTTAGTGCTAGGACTGGTTGGCCTGGTGTCAGGATAATGTGATTGCAAGGCCGGCCTTAGGCTGGTTGGACCAATTGTAAGTTCAATATCATATACAACTTGTTTCAAAGCTTATTTTCAAATGCCTTGTTCACATGGGGGCCAGACAAAAGGATCCAAAGCGGGCCGCACGTTTGCTAAGGCCAGTGCTGTGTGACTGGGTGGGAAAAGATGCTACATGTATGTAGCATGATGCTACAGTGCTAGACATTGCTATAAACTGTTTCGCTGCAGACATCACAGCGATGTGACTGAAAAGTTTTTAAAGCTATATTAAAATTTTAAAGCACACACACAAACACATTTCCTACACAATTTCTGATGAATACATGTTCCATTGTCTAATTGCTTCGGTCATACTGTAGTTAACATCACACCTTTTTCCTTGTGGAAATATATCCCGACAGTTGTTGTTGTTATTGTAGGGTTTAATGCCATTTTTCAGCACAAGATAGGTTATACGTGGCGGCCAGTATCATTGGTGGAGGAAGAACCCGGGAAACCCCTAGTAAGATCTACTGACCTACGAGAAGCTACAGGCAAGCTTTCTCACATACCCACATTGGTCAAACCCGAGACTAGAACCCACGCAGACAGATGAAATGGCAATGATC
>JAECUM010037423.1:0-27349 GCA_016617855.1 Megalonaias nervosa
GTCGTGTAATATACTTTCAAGAAGAAGGGTATATTTCTATTAGATGCCGTAAAGAGTCGTATTTTTACACCTAGAGCTCGAGGTGTTTTATCGTAGATGATAGCTTGTTCAGAAATTCATCTATTGATTAGAATACAATAATGTATTCTCTGGAAAACTACACAAGTGCTTCTTTTATATAAAAGTTTTAGGACAAAGACATAGAGTGGGAATTTATTCTAAATTGGAACATTACAAATTGTGGTTCCACGAGGAACTGTTGACATTCATATAAAGACTTCACCTAACGTCATCATTCTCCATCTTAGAACCTCGTCGAGATTCAATCCTGGATTCAGTTAAAACTGTTTAGTGATAGGACTTATATATTTTTCAGTTCTAGGATAAATGTTTGGATTATATTCACAAACTGTAAGTCCTATTTCCTATTTTCACCTTTTTACAGTGTTTTCTAGGGAAATAAGAGAGAGAGAGAGAGAGAGAGAGAGAGAGAGAGAGAGAGAGAGAGAGAGAGAGAGAGAGAGAGAGAGGCCTTTGGACATTTTCATATTTAAATAATAATAATCGATTTTTTAGAACATTATAGTATGTTTAAAAGAAAACTACAAAACATGACATTAAATACATCACAGTATGTGTGCCACGTAACCGAGCAATTTACTGCTTTGCAACTTTGCATAATTGATAAACACTGTAGATAAATCCCAAGGAATATGCACACGTATCGTTACGACGAATCATATTCTTGTAGGTTACTTGGCGTAATTTGTCTTTCAAGGTTTTAATCCAGCCCAAATTCATTTTCTCTCTCACTCCACATTTCTGCGAGGTATGTCCGTTATCCATGAGAGGGGAGGGGAGAACAGAAAGGAGAAAGAATTGTGATGAAAATGTGTACCATATTAAATTCATTTAGAAAACGGGGATTATTAATACTTTTCATCATTATTTTCATACGTCCCTAATGACTAATGTGTGGAAATTGATCATTGATCTAGAATCAACTGCAGACGCTCGCTAGAATGTTTATATATGCGTATTATTGCGCCATGGGCGGATCACAATTTGATATACCAATTGTACTGGTATATCAAATTGCTTTATACCAACACTATAGATAGATAGATAGATAGATAGATAGATAGATAGATAGATAGATAGATAGATAGATAGATATAGATATGGATATATTATACTAATGTACTTTGCGCTTCAAGTAGTGGGAAAAACTGGCTAAATTACATGCACAACTTTTATTTTAAAAAATATACCTAAAAATAGTTTGAAGAAACTTCAAAGAAAACTGATTACCTTTGAACTACCGATCGTTCTGTATATATACTAAGCAAATGAAAAACAATTATATCTCAATGTTCTACAATTATTTGCTGTTGCTGCAGTAATAACAAATGGACATTTGGTTTGTCCTTTAAAGAGATCCTTTAGCGGCGCCTTTAATAACACATGCATCTTTATCAATACAAGCCCGAAACAATCTTTAATAAATAAAACGAAAGTCACCACCAAACTTAAATAAAAGTATTGTAAACTGATCTATTGTTTCATTTTCCATAGTGATTGCAAAATATTTATTATGTCGTGTAAGTTTCTTGTTTGCAATAAAAACGTTAATGCTTACGATCGCTACCAATAGCGGCGTAAAACGCAAATTAAATTTTCAGTATTTTGAAACTATATATATCTGACCGTCAAGTTAGATGAAAGTGGGACATCTCACAAGAATGTAAGTTAATTTGTTTTAATTTGTTCTCATATTTTCATGTTCTTATGAATACCCCCATCCCCTTGGTAGTCTCGGCAAGATGGCAGTTGTAGCTGGCTGACCAAACTTTAGGCCAATTTAAATACTTGTACATGTTACATATAAACAACTATACAGCCACAATTTTATCTTATCTATATGTGTAGCACAATTATTTAAAATGTTGCGTACATGTAGCTTGCTTCCAATGATTGCGTTGCCTTGAGACGGTCCCTCGTTGAAAGCACATGTCGGCTTTGAATGAGACCTACCGACACTCATTTCACCCATTTTGATTATTATTTCAACTCGTCACTATATTTCGAGTAACTGTTTGATACGTATGTATTATTAGATGACGATATTTTATGTTGCCTCATTTGTTTACGGTGTGTTTTAATCAAATATTGCCTCCAGGAATGTACTTCGTTAGGTTTGTAATGGCGCCATTGTTCCCAGCGTTCTTTGTTGTTGAGCGCGAGGTGCTAGCGTTCCCGTTTCTAACCCGAAACGGAGAACCTCGAGTGTCCCCGTTGTTTATGTTTGTGTAAACATCCTTGATTCTCCAAGGGTACAGAGAGAATAAATACGGCCCCGTTGTTGTAGACGAGAGACTGACAGCATTGAAATCAGAACCGTCTGTCTTCTTTTGGACCAAAATTTTACTCAGAGACAAAAAGTCAACGGCTTCATTCAAAAATGACATACAGGGCTTAACTCTATCAGCAAATTGTGTAATCCGGTCGCAACATCTTGAATAGACGACAGCTTTGTGATTGGGATGTAATCACTTAACGTCTGTGAGGGGAATACAACAGTCTTGAACACTATCAATTGAATCCCGCAAACGAATCTCTCTTCTTGTTTAATAGACAACGACCTTATTCACCCCCGGCAATACGGATTAACTGTAAAGTAAACAATATACGCAACGCCTATGTCAACTCTGGCACTACAATGGCAAATCCTGACATGTACATTAGCCTGGTTTACTGACTGTAGCATCTATCACCGGTAGCAACAATCCTTTTTTTAATATTCCTTTTATGTTTGTTTTTGATCAGAACAATCGTTACTAATCAAGCGGTCGTTGTAACATCTGATCACATATAGGTCAGTGATGTCTGTACGTTCTCGAGATACGGCCGTTGATAGAGATGCCGGGTCCTACAATAAAACCAAGAAGCAGGCTAAATGTGGGAATAACTAGTCTGGTTCTCTGATTTTTATGCTCCCTGCTTTGCTCACTTCTATACGAATAGCGGCGAACAACGCAGGGAGCAGACGAAGCAGGCAATTAGAGTAAGAAATAATCTACATATGCTTTAGTCTGGTTTACGACAGAAACTATAAAATACTATAAGGATAGCTAAAAAAATTCAGACATCGGTAGCCAACCTATTATTTTAATTTTGTTTTTAATTTAGAACAGTATGAGACATCGCTTTTACATGGTATAAATAAAGGTCGGCGGAGTTTATCCTCGTTTTTGCGATGCGGTCGTTCATAGCAGTGTCGAAATGCATATTCTACCAAGACATCTTTGTCGCTGGTCGCGTTCAGCAGGTGGTCGCTCATAACAGAGCGTTTATATAATAAAATCGATCCGTGCATTATAATTGTGGTCGGAAATGACAGGTGGTCGCTCATAGCAGAGGTCGCTCATAGCAGTTTTTGCTGTACTAATTTGCTAATGCTAATCTATACTCTGTTTCTCTTGTATTGTTTCAGGAGAAATGTTTACTATACGTATGACATGCAAGTTCACAGCGACCGTCCGTTCGGCATTGAAGGGAAAGAAAGCTGAAAATTTTTTTTCAGACATCGTACAGTTCGTTGTTGACAATACCGACTCAGCGAGGAATATTCCCCAATTTTAGGCAGCCCACGAGGCATAAGTCCCCCCACATGTCCGAGCATGGAGTTCAGGCCTGTAAGTTTGGGTGCATGGGGTTCAGGCCTGATCCGTTGGATTCATCTCTTACTACTGCCATACCATTACAAGCCATGCAGCAGTCACCGACGTCCCAAAATCGCCAAACATCCAGCCGACACCCGCAATTCCAGCCGTCCCAGTATGGGGACCTTTTCGTGGAAATGGTCCAGCCCAATAGCGCATACGTGATACTTAGTGATACATCTGTCCAGCTAGCCATGTTGTCGGTTTCTTATAGTTACTATTCCGAAGATTTCTGGGAGAAATCTGTCCATTCAACCAGGCTTTTCGTGTGGCCGGTACCTGTTAATGCCGGACCGTTTGTATACCACCAGCGTCCAGGCGGACCACACGCCATTCACACCCGATCCAATGGATCTATTGCATATTAAAACCATACCGTCGCCAGCCGTTCAGCAGTTCTAACATGGGGTCCAGCCAACTATGGTTTACGGGGATCTTAGTGACAGATCCGTCCATCCAACGTACTGTTGGCACCATGCCCTTTATGTGATAGAGATTTCAGTTAGAAATTTCTCTGTTCAACATGTAAACATGTCTAAACTGCTACCCACGGGAAACAATGCTATATTATACCTCTGGAGCGGCCGGTGACAGTAATAACTGGACCGTATACCGCCAGTTTCCAGAGCGACCATTCGCCGGGCAAACCAACCGGCAGTGCCGTAATTCCGTATGTTCACTGCTTGTCCAAAGGGAGAGATAGTGAAATTTAACGGAGATTGGAATTCAATCTTCATACCACCTGGTATGTCTTTTCTAGCGCTGCAAAAAGACCAAGTTAGGCCACAACGCACAGTGCGTGCAACGGGATCCCTTACAATCCACAGTGGAATGGACTGATGTTAACTTTCAAGCCGCCGCCGAGGACAATGTCTTGTTTCGGCTGTTGGCTACTTCACAATACCCCCAGCCTTTCCACTTCTCTAAAGAAATGGTACATCTCGTTGAGGAGGAAGGAAAGGACTTACGGTGACAGACGATTTCAAACCCGATCTCTTGGCACTTGACAAGAATGGAGTAGCAGTTCATACGTACGCTCGTCTATTCTTTTTTTAGGATGGACACATCTGTTCCATGCCATTTAGAACTGGCAAGGGGTGTTGTTGCAGACACCCGGCAACATCCTTGCGTTGGGAGGCGAAGACCAGGATTGCTAGGACATTGACCAGGGTTGCTCAATATACCATGTCCAAATCTTTGACCGCTTCAGCCAGTCTACGCTTGATACGGCGTTTCATATATGTGCGATCCACATCGCATCTACCTTATCATACTCGTTCTTTCCAGATGACCCTGTTTGGGTCACCCTTGTTGTGGAGGAAGACAAGAGTAAGTTCGGAGGCGTGCGGCTCAGTAACTGCGCTTCCACATCGCCCCTTAACCGACAAGGGCGTTTGGAACAACTCAGTTCTCGTCAGTGTGAAGGGATGTTCAGCGGCCTCAAGATAGGGGATCTCCTTAGTCACACGCGCACCAACATCGATCCCTAGGATCCAATTGTACAGTGGTGGTATGAAACTGTTTCTTAAGCTCACTGGACCTCCCTATTTCCTCAGAAGGGGAGCTGATCCAGGACATTTGGAAGGGCTTCCGGTTTTATCAACAATCCCCCTCTCCCCTCTTTACAAATACACCGTCAGATCTTGATATGGCTGCCTTTCTACAACAGAATATACGGTCGCTCATCAAAAAAAGAGGAAACGGGAGCTTGTGAAAACGCCACTATCCCCAGCATTTTACGCAAGGCTGTTTCTCTTCCGGAACGCAAACAGCAGGTTGAGGACCACCATCGACTGGAATCGCGCCACCCAATTTAAGATGGAGATGGTGAGGTCCATCCGCCACTAAGTATGACGAGGAGTGTATGCTTTCACGTCCCTATCCACCCCATCCCAGCTGGAGAGTTGCAACTCCTTGGTTTATTATATGGCAGCGGACTTGATCCCACTTGGCCGCCTCTTTATGCGAGCCTTCTAGCACATTGGCGCCCCGTTGTATGTGATCTTACTCAAACAGTCATAATCACGCCCTAGATTCCATCAGTCCCGTATCAGTAGGGCAGTCCAGGTCGGCTGACCAGTAGAATCTCGCTGAAGCAACCCATGTGGAATGAACAGCAGGTACCGCCGCCAGTACGCACGGTGGTGTGCCCACCAGTTCCTGACCTTCACTACCGTGAGTGACACCTGCGAGCCAGGGGAACAACCTCTACATATTAACATCCTCGAAGTAAATACCTTTCATTTCAGAAAAGATTGCTTCTGAGGCGATAACGGTCCTCATTCGACAACTCTTTGCTGGTGACTTATGTCCTCAAACATGGAGGCACCATAATCACTCCACCTGTGTTTTCTGATTTAGCATGTTCTATGTGAGTGCTACAATCTCCATATTAATATACAAATCAGACACATTCCTGGCAGTATCAGAATCAATCTAGAGGTTGTCACGTCCTGCAAAATGAATAGTCTCTATTAGTCGGTCTTCATTCGGATTTGCACAATCTGAGGGCATCCGATGATCGACTTCTTGGCGACGAGGTGGAATCAAACGCTCCCCACCTTCGTCTCTCCAGTTCCAAATGCAAATGCTTGGGCCGTTGATGCATTGTCTATCATTTGAGAGAGGTTGTGTGCCTTCAACTCCCCTCCCACGTTGGTGATAGTGAAAATAACCTTGAAGTTACGGGGTCAGAATGGCACGATGATTCTCATAGACCTCTCCAATTGGACATGCCGTGGGTCACCAATCTAATCTTTCTAGCGATAGTACACCCAGGAAAATTACTGCCAACCAGAATCTTCTCCAGTATCCACCGTCTGGGGTGGTCCCTCCCTGCCTGGTCCGCCCTCATCTTCGGCTCTTACCAGGACAGCCTTGCGAGTCAAACAATTCAAATCTTCAACCTTGGAGAAACAGTCTGGCCCTAATCGCTACCAGAAGCTGCTGCCGCATGATATTGGACACATTCCTGCATCATGGCAAACGTGTTTTTGGGCGGGATAGAGACCTATCGGATCTTTTAGACAATATTGGTCTCATCGACCAATATCCCTCATTTTGTCTCCAAAGGAAGACAATCCCAGGTTTTAATATGGCTCGATTCGATTCCCTTCAAACTTCTAGACTATATTTCGCTAAAGTCACTATCATACAGATCTTGTTTCCTGATAACATTAGCTTCTGGTCGCCTAGTGGTTAGATCGTCTGCCTCGGATATGAGAGGTCGTGGGTTCGAAGCCCGGCATAGTCATACCAAAGACTTATAAAAATGGTAATAATAGCAGCTTTGCTTTGTGCTCAGCATTAAGAAGTAAGTGTTAGGGCTGGTCGGCCTGCCGTTAGGATAATGTGACTGGATGCTACATGTCTGCAGCATGATGCCTCATTGCTATGCATCACTATCAACTGCCACGTTGCAGACATTGTAAAGATATGACTGAACAATCGTTAAAGCTACGTTAAAAATCCAAACATAAGCATCATTTCCTAAATATTTGCTTTCTTTATTATGTGCCAATCATTCCATAACAAAGCGGCTCCGTATATTATTTTTGTTTAGCTTACATTTCTGTTTGAAATGATGATTATTTTACTACAGTTAATTTAGACATCATAATAATCATAGTTAATAATAATAATAATAATAATAATAATAATAATAACAATAATAATAATAATAATAATAATAATAATAATAATAATAATAATAATAATAATAATATTATTATTATTATCATTATTATTATTATTATTATTATTATTATTATTATTATTTGATTTTAGAACCTTATATACTTCTGAAAATTGTGACAAAAATAGCCATTATTTGAAAATATTTTTTCTTTTATTTTTATATTCATCATTAATTCTTTAAAATTCATTCAGTAATCTGAATCTTTTGTTACTTAGATTTTAATTACCAATATGTCTTCATTCTTCTATATGTATTGAGCTTCTGGTTATTATTATTATTATTATTATTATTATTATTATTATTATTATTATTATTATTATTATTGTTGTTGTTGTTGTTGTTGTTGTTTTTGTTGTTGTTGCTGCTGCTGTTGTTATCATTTCTAGGTAATTTTGTATGTAATAAAAGTATTGTCATTAGAAACTGCATTATACAGTTTGCATTATTGTAGAATGTTTTGGGATAACAAGCATAATTATATCTATACTTGAAGAACATGGCATTTTTATGATTCAGACAACCAGCACTATATACTTGTTTAAATAACCGGGCAAATGAACAGAAAAAAATTCAAAGAAATAAAACATATGATATGAAACAATAAATCAAAACCTGTAAAAACACATCTATTGGATTTTTGGTGTCATAATAATACATTTTTTTTCCAAAAACAATAACACGTACATTTCGCACATATGGGTGTTACTGGAAACGATATTTGTGTCGACTTAATTAAAGGCTAAGATGTCCGCACATATGCAGTTTGTGATCTTTTTAAAGGCAATTGTTTCCAAGCAGTTACATCTAAAATTGATTACTAAGCTCTTATTTTATAAAAACAATCTGCTCCGCTGCTGACGGTTTTCATTTGCTTGTCGTTTTTGCTGTAGTCGTTCTGTTTAATGACGTGAAAATATGGAAATAAGACTCCCGACAAAATTTACCAAAACTGCCAAGAGTTTTTTATATGTCATCCAATTCTAGTTTACAGGAACAATTGCTTGAGTTCTATTATGTTATATATTACAAATAGTATTTACAGTTTCATTTCTTTGGCTGTAAATGTAAATGAGCCTCCTCAAGATCACATGATTGTAGAGAAATTGTACTTTTAAAACCATTTGGGGATCTCAAACGCAAAGTCTTAACGTCATCTTGAATCTATACACATTTATATTGAAATAACATATACATGCCAAAATTATGGTATAGATTTTAAAACTGATATAAACATTAACAAATACAGACAATAAGATAAGTTATATTTGAATAGAGATAACTAAGTAGGCTGGTGATATTATAAATAAATGTGCTAACGAAATGATGTCCGCTATTTTTCATTAGTACAATGTACGTAGTATGTGTATTAGGAGTTCTACAGCACTTTCTGTCCTTTACACCAAGTTTTGACACTTTGAGATGATTTTCAGGAAATATAACCAACAGAATGAATCACGAATAAGAAATATAATTCAGTGTCAGTAACGCGGATGATAGATCTCTTATATGCAGTAGAACCCTCTAATTACTAACACGTGTAAGTCTGTCCTGTATAACATCGCTCTAAGTACATTGGATTATTTTGCATGTGTCCAGTATAGGTTATGGAGATATCCTATCCATGTTTGAAAACGCTTATGAAGCTTTATTCACCATCTACCTGCTTCTAGCAGGAGCGCAAAAGATTAAAATACTTTGAAGAACTGAGACGTACATTACATCGAATTACAACAACATTGCATCTGCATTTGTGTCTGAAACATCAGTTGCAAGATTTTATTCCATGCCGTAATTCATCCTGGTTTAGCTGGCTGTGGTAAGAAGGCAATATACCATCAATGGATGTTCTTTGACAATACTATAACCCTATATTTGTACCTTGTTTCTTCTCCGTTATATATACTTTGATTAATCGATTAAGGTGTATCAACTATAACACAGCAACAAAGTTTAGGTCTTATACATTGAGCAAATAATGTTTTAGCCCATTAATTGGGAAATTTGTCAGAATCAAATATTCTATTAAAAATAGAGTTTATGAGTGGTAAAATAAATGGTTTATGAATGGTAAAAACTCTTACTGGTCAATTGGTAACATATAATAGGAAATATGTCTGGTGCAAGAGTTTTGTGTCTAAATGAATTCAAACTGGTTATGATCTCTTGATCCGTTATTATGTCATCGAAGCTACTGTCAGTTTCTGACACGACATTATATCATCATCAGCGTCGAGATTATTCCTCACGGGGTTTTTATTATGTAGAAGCTGTTTAAAATATTCAAGCCAAACCATTTTTAAGAGAATGTATGTGTCATTTTTAAACGACGTTGATGTGAAATCTTTCCAAAATAAACATTTGTCTGTTCTGTACGTTATTAGTTTCTCCCTTTGACCTATCTGATAGTATTTCTTTAACCTACACAATGATCTAAAGCATTTCTTGAACTCCCTGTAATCCCTCAGATCGGTGCTGCAAATTGTCAGCCGAAATCGACGTAATTGCACATCTTTTTCATGTTTTGACTTTTCACGTTCTCTGTCCAACCATGGTGGTTGCTTTTGCGTTTTAGGTTGGAATTTACATTTCTTACTTTTCTCATAGTGAAACAGTTCATCCTGATACAAAGGAGTAAATTGTTTCCAAGACTCATCAATATTTCTATTTAGCACATTAGTTTTATGTTCCTTCGTCACCTGAAAACTTTCCTTAAATAGTTGCTCTAAAGCTTCCCTCTGCTCAATTTTCAGATTAAAATAGCTCCAATTGCATATATTCTCTATTTCAAATTTATGAAATTCTTGATCATTTGTCTCAGTTATTGGCACTCTCAAAAAGCAGTACAATGGAAAACGTGAAGAGTAATCTTTCTCCCCTACTCCAAAATTTGTCCCACCAAAAACATTTGTACAAATTAAAATGTAATCCACTACACTTTTCGTATTATTAGTTATGCTTGTAAAATTGCCAGCAACATCATCATACAATCTGCCATTCATAATATTCATGTCGTATACCCTACACATATCTATCAGAGATATTACAAATATATTACACTGGTCATCTATATTATTTCTCGGTAATGTAAAAGCATCGTTTCCATAATCAATATCATTTCCAAATACAAACTAGAAAGTATCATCTGGCATAAAATCGAACGAATGTTTCATGAGTCCATTAAAATTGCCTGTCAGTAGCAAACTTATATCTGGATCTCGAGCTTTCATCAAATCAATCTTTTTACAATAACGGGTAATCTGATTTTCTTCTTGATCACTATATATTCGGTGAGACATGGATATATAAGAACGATATTAATACTTCTTTGTTCCAAGGTAAATAGGAAATATAATTGTATGCAATCTTTGATATATTAATAGATTCTTTTCACAACCCTGATTTATGCATATTTTCGAAGAATGACAGACACGCCCCTGGAGCTTCTTCCTTTCCTTGCTTTGTTGTCAAAAATCATGCTTCTTTGGAATTTAGTCTTTGATAGGACCGACTGCAGCATATGTAGCATATATCATTGTCTTACTGTTCTTGCAGGAACTATAAAGTCATGAATACACCAGCCAGATTCAGTGACGGACAATACAAAAACTGGATCAAATGTAGCCAGTCCTTGATTATCATGAAGGAAGCTCTGCATGACTACATAGATAAAGAGGTTACAAATCTGCATTGCGACATCGCAAAAAATGTCTCCAGCATGTTACCTTTTGGTTCGACTTCTGGAAATCAATGTGGCTCGTGCTTATCAAAGAATATAAAACTAAAAAATGGAACTTGGTACATAAACTGCAAGAGCAACATATGTGACAAGTGGCTCCAACAGATTCTTGCTGTTCATAATGAACCACATAACCCAGCTATATGTTGGAAAAATTCAGACATAAGCAAGTGGTCTACTGAATGCTATCACGTTGCCAAAATATTTATGCCAAAAGGCCAAGACAGAGCAACAACAATGCCCAAAGATCTTTATGCGCCAGCTATTTTGTCACTTTTGAAATACTGCAATTGGTTTAGTAAACATCTCCCTAATGCACAGATACTATCTGATGTAAGTAATCGTTAAACTTTCAATTGAATTTGAAATGTACACAAAGAAAAATAAAATAATAGATCGTGCTTTCCTGTTGCCTTGACTCTGAACGGCAGGGCTTATGTATACCTTTTCTGACACATTTATACTAAATATATTTCCGCATGTACCAAATATTATTTACTTCTGTAAAGATGAAGATGTTACATTATATTTTCAGTATACAGGGCCCAAAGACTTACTGGTATGGTTCTGCATCCATCACGTGTCATGCCTACATTGTCCTTGCTATTGTCATCATTCATCCAAATTTGGTAGAGAAAATTCCGTCTACATGGCACATATAATCTCTGCAAATGTATACAAGCGCCCAAAAATGTAAATTCTATTAACTGAAAAATAAGGTTATTTTAATCATCTTCTTTTCAAACACTGTTTTTCAGAATTTTCTCGCGTTTCAAATAGAGAACCCTAATATAAAGGCCGCTATGTTTATATGAATAATGGTGATCTGCCAGCAACTATCGTCTTTACTACTAAACATCGAGAACAATATATTCAACAGCCTCTTAAAACCATTGAACAGAATGTGACGCAATTTTCCAGAATGGCTTCCGGCATTCAACCTTCTCTTCTATAGTTGATGATTCTCTGCCATTCTTTGTAGCCACATTTACTAAAATATAAAAACAACTTTTAAATAAACTGGTTACCAAAATTCTACCAGATGGGATTGGATATACTGCATTATGGCATAGACTACCTGTCAGTTTTGATCTGTTGTCGAATGTGGTTGAAGGTACAAAAGTTGACCAAAAAAAAAAAAAATGTTAAACAACTGATTTCAAACCAAATAGACAGGATTTAAGACATGTTGACAGTAGTTATCCTATCATCCAATAATTCTTGGCCAGCTACTCTTGTAATTGACTACTTGGTAGATATCATTGATGTACGTGAACTCAGTCTCGGTTGGACCTCTTTATTATCGTTTTGTTTAGTTTTGTTTCCGTGTCTTCCATTTTTTTCTGATGGATTTAAATAATGATGAAACATTCTTGTTTGGCTGTATATGCGAACAATTTCTCAGGTTTTTTTGGGGAGGGGGCATTAATTTAGTACTGCCCTTCTGATTGGCTGTATGCGACATCATTTAGAGACAGAGTTGTGTCTCTGGCATGAAAGAAAAATGATGTCTTTGTTCTAATTTAATTGCTGTTTGATGATTACCGATTTTAACTCAAAAATACATTTATATTTTTAACATGGTGAACATTTCACTCAAATCTCCATCATTATAGATAATCTGGCTGTGTTAAATAGCAAAAGATGACACTGACATATAAACTTAGATTTTCTGTAAAAAATATATATATCGATGTATTTTGTGGAATGATTTTAAAAAATATTTCAGTTTCATCGATAAGACTGAATTACATGCATCAGTTGATATATATGATTTTATTTGTGGGTTTTTTCGGGGGTGGGAGGGATTTGCAGTGTCATGTACCGTTTGGTTACTTATGCTGTTCAGCTTATCATACATTAAATACATACTTATTTGATATTTGGCCATTTAGCTATTTGACACAATAGTATGTGTTCTCAAGTTTCTCAAAATAGCTTTTCTGATCATCATTTCTAGTTCTCAAACGCAGAATAAAATTCTTCGTCAGTAGAGATCAGCAATCAATGAATAATTTTGGAAGGATTGTATCATCTTTCGACCAAATCCATACATTGTTCGAAACAGATTAAACTGTTAGAAATTGTGGGTATTCCATTAATTATTGATTGACTCAGAAATCCAATGAGCTGAATCCGGATTCCATGTTGTTTCAAGGCGGGTTCTGAAAGTAAGAATATGTGTGCCAAAAAATAAAACAAAACAGATGCAGTAAGAACACAGACACACTGTCAATATGTGGTCCAATTACTTCAGACTTCGCAGTCCAAACGTATGATATGAATGCTTAATCTGCTGACATTTTCAGCGTTATTTCTCTTAAAAAAGGCAGAAATATCACATATTTAGTAACTAGCAAAAGTAAATACCCGAACATAAAATATTAAACGTTAAAATCAATGTATGATGATGTATACTAAAGGACTACATCAATCTCAAGCGACTGTGTAAAATTAGAAATAAACAGGTAGAAACACTACTTTACTGAAATATAGTCCATTTCGTCTCTAAAGTGACAATTAAGACACAGAAACATCTGTTTGATTATAATTTATATTTAATTATTTTTCAGTTGATAGAGATCCGAAATAAGGTTCTACATTCTGGTGACCTGAGAGTTGTCAATAGCGATAAAGACAGATGGATTGATTTAATGATTCAGCTGCTTCGTGATCTGAACACGTCTGGTGATGCCCAATCTGAAATACAGATGGTAGTTTTCAACATTTGATTTAATATTCAATAGCATCAACTGAGCATGGACATACAATTTTCTTCGAGTGCATAATAATGGCCAATATATGACTCTATTCATATAATATAGTTGCAATTAGATATACATTGCCAGACCATGGGTATCCACCATCATATACGTCAGCCAGGATCTAGTTTATTATATTTGTCCCATGTTATACATTACGGTAATAAAAATATAATTGTGCTTGCAGATATCATTTCTGAACACTTTGAAAATTCAAATATTTTATTCAACACATGGAATTCCAGTCATCAGAATTGTTAATTAACAAATTTCTTTCATAGAGTTGTCATGGGAGGCTGTATCCATAACGGAGGTGCACAGATTTTAAGAGATAAAGAGTTGAAATTTAACGATGTAATGTGAAACCTGTTATGTAAAAGCAGTGATACATTATCTGCATTTACTGTATTGCTCTCCTTTTCAGTCCCCAGTACAAGCTAATTATTCCCTAATAGTGTTGGAGGGCCAGAATAGAAGATAACATGATCCCAATCTGTCTCCTTAATCACGGTCAACATACAGAATACCATCTTCCTTTTTTCTTGAAAAGTGTACATGCTACATGTGTGTTATATCATTTAGCAAAGTCTGAGCTCGTTTTCGTCTTTAGTCTTTGTGGCATGTTATCTACTGTATTGTGTTGCTTGAATGTTTGTCTCCTCAGTGTTTGCTTTAATTGAGTGTTATCTATGTTCATTTTGCTAATGTTAGGAGTTTTGTGCATTTCTACCCTTGTGTGGCTCTGTATTGGCTTGTTTTGTGTCCAGTTGTTTCTTTTAGATATTCTAAAGTCACGAAGTGTAGGCATATGTGGGTACATGAAATCCTGCCTAACATACAGTTGGTATGTGCACATGGTTGCCTTTTCACTTTGTTGTATTTATTCCGGACAGCTGTGGGACTTCCCTGAAAGTCTCCGCATGTACAGAAGATGGAAGAAGGGTCCATCATCGTCTTCATCTTCACTGGATTTCCGTCATTTTTCATAGAAGGTTTCAGACCTCACCTTGTATTGGGGAAAACTACTGCTCTTGTGAGGCAAGAACATAATGTGACTTGCAAGATTCACAGATCATTTAAGGACCAAGAATACCTAACTCTCATTATGATGCCATCCATGGGAGCGGTCAATCCTTAGTACCTCCGAAGAACAGATAAAACCCGAGAGTAAGCTGCTTCTCCTGCTTTGGTACAATCAGTGCCTTCCCAAGTGTCCCAGTGAATGAGATCAGTAAATCGTTCATTCCGTAGAGCCAAATATAGTGATCCAAATGAGATATATTGGATGTGGGCTTATCCAGCAGAGCATAATTGTCAGACCGGTCTTTGATCAGTGACATGCGTTGCAATAACCAGTAGCATTCTCTGCGGAGCTTTTTAACCTCTGAATGGATGTACCCTTGAAGAAGTCGAATGACCTGATTGACCACAGGAAGAATATTGCATTTTCTGCACCACTTAAGGCAGTTAGGCGGGGGTGATTTACGGAGGCCTCATCCCCTCTGTGGCATCACAGGATTTGAAGGACCAGCAACACAGGTTCATGGTAGTAGCTCCAAGAAGTGTATCCAATTTGAGTGTCCTATGCTTATTGCTGATTTGGTTTTAACGCCATCTTTCGGTACATGGTGGGCTATACGAATGGCCAGTATATCTGGTGGAGGAAAGGACCTGGCAAATCAGGGAAGGTCAACAGATCCACGGAAAACCACTGGCAAACTTTCTCAAATAGTCAGGCTGGCCTAGTCTGAGTCTCGAACCCACACAGACAGAAGTGAGATTTCGGTGATCTGAAAGGTGAGCACGTTAGACTGCTTGGTCACCCGGACACCGCCCTTTGGGATCTTTACCCAAGTTGTTGATGCAGGCAGAGCCTCAACAGTCTCACAAGCAGCCTTAGTTTAAATCTCCCATATACCTGACATTCACTAGATAAAGTATTTTCAGAGGCCAAAGAGAAAGTCTTTGGACTACGTCACCTTGCCCATGGAAGGAAGGCGTCTAACCTAGGGAACTGAAACATATCATGCAGTATCTCCCTCTTCCCAGTGCCCCAGTATGAGCGCTTCTAGACCTCTTCTCATTAGTTTGGTCTGGCATCACTGACGATGTGTGCGTCCATTAAGAAATGGTTACAGGCTTTGCGTCCGGGAACGTTTCTACCTATCATGGACTCACATCGTCTTCCTCCAGTTCAAACTGACTCAAATAATAGAAGATATACACACCTGTCTGCAGAAGGGCGCGGTCAAGACAGCAAATGGCATTAAACTGCATATTTCTGTTCCCGGATCTTTCTCATGTAGACAAAAAGCGGAAGGTATCGGCTTATGTTCAACTCTTCAACCTCAAACGGGTCTCGTCGGAAAGAATGATTTAAGATGGAGCCAACTGCCTTAATTTAAGTATCCTATAAAGCAGCCTCCATCGATCTTCAGTAAGCATAGCTGCACATCCCCGACATTCCAGCACACAGAAAATACTTACACGTTTTTATCTTTATTAAGAGGTATTTCCTTTTCAAGCTCTACCAGTCTGTCTGGCCTTCGCCCGGCAGAACTTCACCAGGGCGTTATAGTTTGTTGCAGCCCACATGAAGTCATTAGGGATCTCAGAGATTCTCTTTTGAAGGACCTGTCGCTAGATTGGTCAACAGTAACCGCGACAGTCTTATCCCCCAAATATATAAATTCAACTTCATCATTTCACATGACATTGTATATGTGGCGATTAATTTCATCACCAATCCTGGGGTTGTGTTGTTCTGGACAAAATCGACCAAATCCTGTCCCACATAACAGCTTTTATGAGGAAGACTTCTTCGTCGGTTTGCCTTTAACAGTCTCTAATGGGAACAATGAATTCGCTTATGGAATTTTTTTTTCCTGTTTCTAGTGTACTAGAGACTGCACAAGCACACTCTACCCCTAAGGATCCGATTTGCAATACCATCTGCATTGGTGGATAAATCGTGACCAGTATCAGCCTGCTGTCTCGAATCAAAAACCTTAATCTCAATTATTTCAGTACACAGATGCATCAGTTTCGGGATGCTCAATTTAGTGTGGTGGAGTTCTTACAATAATAATAAAGCATCGTATGATTTGTAAATGCTGGATTTATTCGGTACCTTTTTGGAAAAATTTGTCATAAAGATTTAAAATATATTTTCAGCTCAAGAAAGAGGACATTGATATTAATTTTCGAGAAACTGAAATTAAAGTCCTACACCATATGGTGTCTGGCCTGCAAACGTCCCAGTCTAATTTGCTAGAAGAGTTGGAAACACTGAAGGTCAACAGCACGGAAACTACAGGACAAGTGGATACAGTGAAGACTGATATAGAAGGATTAAGAAAAGCTCTTGAAGAGGTAGGTTTTTCTTTTTTCATGCTGCACTATATCACCACATAATTACAGCGAAACATCATATATGCCATCCTCTTGGCAATACAAGATGGTAATGTTGTCTCTGCACGATAGATATAATCGTTTGGGTTAGTAATAGTTAATTGAAAAGATTATTTGGATATTTTCTGATCTGTTTCATATGCTACATATTATTCAACTTGTATGTATTCATAAACTGATCCACCACGAACATCTTCAGTACATTATATAAAGGTTACTCGTAGTGCCACGACATGAAATGACAGTCTATAATGACCAAGACAATATGTAATACATAATAACTCCTCGTGCTCGCTTGCATTAAAGCCTAACTGAAAGCAACATTTACAAAACATCTAATTGTCAAATGGATTTTTCACTCGCCTGCATGAGCATGGTGAGACAGAGCCATATATAAGTGCGTGAGATACATCATCCGTCAGTTGATCATCATTGTCAGAGATTGACATAGATAATTGTAAAACAAATTAATTAGTCATAAATAGTGCCAACTAAGTTTTCTCTTTATTACCAGACTCTGCATTTTAAGCTGTGATTAAGATTTTATCAAAGGTAACATATATATATATGAACAGAAGCATTATTCGCCTAATTGGACTAGGCAAAGGCTGCTACAAATAGTATCGATGAAGCGTCCCAAACGGGACACCTAGACCAGCAAATTAAGTACTACCTAACACCGAAAACTATAGAACAGTAAGGCTTTATCTTCAGCCTAAAATTTTCAACAAAGACAATCTTGGTAGGCTATAAATTGCCGGTAATGGGCATCCGAAAAACAAAATATCAGAATATGCGGACCATTAGGAATCGAATCCAGCTGATAACACGAGTGTTTTCTCCCAACCAGCTGTCATCCATAATATTGCAATCGAATTACCCCATATATCCAGGCTCTAAGAATACGCAGAATATGCTCCAGTAATGAAACTTTCCAAAATAGGTCTGAAAAATAGACTGAACATTGGATAATCTGCGACTATGTCAAAGACATGATAGCGGAGGCAAATATGAATAACGAACAAAATGACTTCGTAAAGTAGAGAAAAGGAAAATTCTTGATCGAATACAATTTATTTTGACATACCATCCATATAAATCCAAAAACACTGGCCAACCGTTGAATCATGTGACACACAAACGTTAATACTCCTAAGCAAAGTGGCAGGATCGTAACAGCGTTAATAATAATCACAAGCTATGCCTTTAGTCATACATCTGGGCGCCATAGTAATAAGAGGTGCAAAACACGTGAACAGAGTGACGAGCAAAGATATTTGAACCTACATGGTCCAAACGAAAGACGCACAACAGAGAATGTAATTTAACTCTTCATGTGCAAGATTTGTGTTTTTCAGTACGTTAGAGAAACTGAAAAACTGAGCAAAAGGATCAATCTTCGCAGATTTGATTGAAAGACAGTGGAGTTACAAGTCCAGTAGCAAAACACTTTTCTTCCCTTGATCTTACTTGCAGGAACATTATGTTAACAGCAATTACCAACAACAGTAACTGAGTTCGAAAACCAGAAGGAAGAGAAATGTTACTGGACACCTCACCTGAAATCACTGAAACAATGTAGCTTTAGTCAAGATGATTCAAACCGGAACCCACATATAAATCAAATGAAACAAAATAAAATATTATCTGTTTAAAGCCCATATGTAAAAATAATAAACTTGGTACGTTTAGTTCATTATTCATTCACCTACAGTTTAATTAATGTTTGTAGTTCTTGTTGGTATTTGTATTATTATTGTGGTAATTGTTAAGATTGAAACATGAATTATATGGGATATAATATGGTCATATCATTTTATATTAAGAAACATATGGCATTTGCTTATCCATTTTAGGTCAAAACCAACAAGATTGCCATTTTGTCATCAGAGAGTCTTTCCATCGGCTCTTGTTTTGAATACTTTCTAACATTTTCCCTACACTTCCCTTCTTTTTCCAAAATAACCCGGCTACCCCTACTTTTTCATATTGTATGCTAAAAATCACTTACACACAGCATGAACGGCCTGGAGACAGGTAGCATGTAGCATGAGTAAGACTACTATATTTACTGATGTAAACAGCTTAGTTTAGTTTACAAACGTTTATAAAATTAATAACCAGGTAAATAAAAATGCACATGGCTGTCAGAGATGCAGGAACCGTCCGTTGTATTCAGTGATGTATTTCCATATCTCTGCTTACGCGGACTGTTTGGGAGGGATTTTGTCTTTACATATTATTCTTAAAGAATTTATGATTGTCACATCGAATGTGAACGTCTTAAGGAAAATGTCGAGGCCGACAAGAATCGTTTTGTAGCGCTCACAAAACAACATTACACATCAGGCTGATTTACTGATAGTGCTGATAACAGTATTTAAGGTACATTATTTGCCTTTCTAAAACTCGTTTTTTAACAGGACATTTGATAAAGAATATTTTATTTTAAGAAATACCTTTACAAGCCTCTAAGGGACTTCAGAGTTTCTTATTTAATGCTGCTCCACCCAAATGTCCCATGCTCATGTATACGCTGTACGTCCAGTTCTAGTATGTTTGTTTCATCACGTACACTTATGAAGAAGTAGGAAGCAAAACCATGACTTACCTAGGAATGTTTTATCTAAATCTCAGATATATGATTTAACAAAATGACCTATCTTGCTGATTGAATCCTATCATAAACGATGCAAAACTTACGACAAAATTAAAATTGATGTTTGGTGAGCACAGTATACATATAGTCAGCCTTTTAGTAAGCCTAGGGTAAATTTGAGGTTATACTCGATTCTATTAGGCGGTATCATTTCAGTTATTCTTGCTCGTGTACATGGCTGGAAGATTTGGTAAATGTTGGAGCCTTAGATTTGAGCATGCTTGTTTGATGAAGTTTGCAAAAGGAAAGTCAAATAAATGATATATGTTTCTGTAATTTACATACATTATTACTATTTTTTTTATGAATTATTCCTACATTTTATACTTTATCTTTACCGTTTTAATCAAGCTTGCTGTAGTGTTTAAACAGTACTTTTATTAGTTTCATAAATTTGTGAATTCAGCATTATAATTACCTCTGGTTGTTCTTTAGCCCTTCGAAAGACTCAGCATGGTATTGAAGTATTGTAAAGTTTTTGAAGTAAGTTTGTATATATCTCCAGTGCATATGTTTGACTAGTTGACTGCCTTTATCTAACATTTTTTGGACAAATGCCCTTTTCACAGAAACGTTAGCTGAGTTGTCTTTATCATGAATTTGGGCATGCTGAAAAAAATATTATGCTCACATTCTGGATTTCTGGATGAAGACCAACCATTGTACTCACAAGTTTTGGAAGAATCCTAGACTTGAATTTTACTTACATTGGCTGGATTTTGTAAACTTAACTAGCACGGGAGTTATTGATGTATTTCTTTGATTTTTGCTATATATGATGGTCGTGATATGGAGGTATGCATACAGAAATATCATGTGCTTTCAAGATCGATGGAATTTATTGACTTTTTTAAATGCAGCTTGACAACAACTAGTCACGCTGTTGTTTTCAACTGAGAATGTATTATAGGCTCTTTTCCATAATGAAGTTTAGGGTGTGGTGCAAGAAAGGGCGCGGATAACACGTTTTATTATCCTATCTCTTGTTATTAGCACGAACAAAAGATAGGTCATATTTTCTTTTTTTTGCTTCATCTTTTAATTTAATTTTTAGCATTCAGCAATGAAGTAGGTGAAATGCATTTTACAGAACTAATAGAATTGATGCAGGTTTTACATATATTAACTCATGGATATCCATTAAACGCCTAAATTTCTTAGTTCCTAATGCCAGCATTCGAGATGGTATTGAACAGATTTGTATTAGAAGAGTAATTATAGTCAAAAATATTAAATAAGGCACAAGTCAAAATGAATCTGATTCTGAATTAGTTTATACAGGATGGTTTTTTTTTTCAGCTCAAAGATATTTGTAACAAAGTTGTGTCCTTTTTGGACAAAAACCCAGATATTTCTGAGAAAAAAAACACAGAAATAATCAGGAATATTGACAATGATGTCCAGGAGCTGCAAAAGAATTTAATTGCAGTGGAATTAGAACTAACGACAAAACTATTCGAACTGGAAGTGCGAGTAGAAAAACACCAAGAGGAAATAGAGGCAACAAAGAAAAAACAAGATGACGTCGAAAGAAGACTTGCCGCTCTTGAGGAACAAAAAGAGAATAATGAACAATTTTCGTTGCAGAGAGGTAAGATGTATAGTTTTTGTTGCTCCTTAGATCTGAATGTAGATTCAAACAATACGCGAATGGTTGTTTAAGGTCTTCAACGTAGATTTATGCATCAAATTTGGCGTTTACACTGAACTTGAAGACAAAATCAAAATTGATTTTACTTTGAACATACACACATAAATAAAATAAAAAATGCAGGAAAAGTAAATCGTTAAACGTAAAGGTTAACAAAATAGTTTATAGTGGGTCGTTTTATAGCGTGCAAATCTGAACGAAGAATCGTTATCTGCTGTTTCTTTCAATGTTTATTAAAAACTATTGCAAAGACATTAGGGCACGCATTTGGCATGCATCGTCTATAGTCATTGTTTGTCTGCGGAACTCGTCAACCTCTGCAGGTATGTTGTAGTGGACACTTTGAAGTATTTCCCGAGTACGGGAAAAACTTCTTAGGGCATCACTTATGGAATCTGACACCTTATTCATCGGTCTGATTAATGTCATTGCATCTCACGATTTTAAGGACCACCAACGTAGATTTCTTGAGTCGATAACTGGATTGTCGAAACCGACCAATAAAAGAATACAGCTTTATGAAATCATAGGCAAGCCAAATTTTAAGAGAAGGGTATGATACTACGACAGCAAACCCTTGATATAAGCACACACCAAACCAAAATTATACTCAAGCCAGTGAAGCTGAGAGGGATGTGCAAGGCGAGTAAATACACTGTCTGCTCACCCTTTTCCAATAAACGGGCAGGGTGGAGGGCGTGCCTATGAACAACTGATCTCTCCTGCAGCGTTTTGCTCTTCCTTTATTACTAATGGGTTCCTGAAGTACCCCTCTGTTCAGTGGCCTTGTCAAGCAACAAGGAAGGTTGATAAGTAACAGCACTCGCTCCTGTGTGAAGGATACTCATCTTATATCCTCTTCCTTCGGTCCAATGTAATCAAGTTAAAGGAAGGGGTGCATACCAACCTTCAGGAGGGCGCAGTAGAGAGAGTTGGTGTAAAGCAGCTTCAATTTGTAAACCAGTCAGAAACCCATTTCATACTTTTGATTTTAAAAATATGGTCAGGAATTTTTGGATGGGCCGAGAATAAGTAGAGAAACTTTTAATTCGTCTTTTAATTCTGATGGTGATTTAAATCCATTAAGAAAATCAGAGGATAAAGTTTATATAGATTTGCCACATAAAGTAGACGTATCTTAGTCAGCAGCATTTCTATTGATGTTAGCTGAAAGTTAGAAAAATACTATTTGCTACAATCTTGTTGAGTCTTTCAACCACCACTGGTGCCCAAGCAGGATATTGTAATTTTTGTTTACATCTTAAATTCTTTCAACCTTTAAAGTAGACAAGCCAATACAGTTTAGAAGTTTCTTGTTTGAAAAACATTCAAATGATTACTACAAATCTGGTCGACATGTTAGAAAATAGACTGAATCCTTATTTTTATGTCTTATTTTTTAAGAAAAGACAGTTCTTACTTTGCCACCTTAAAGCTCATTGCATGGGTAATTTCTTGTAATGAAAACATAAAAGTAGAGTTTGCTAGTAGTGCAAATAATGAGTTTTTTTGTATACGCAGGGTGTTTAATATATGTTAGTTTATAAGACTTCCCCTGAAATTTGCTTGCAAGTGCAGTTTGCATGTGGATTCCTAAAGTAGCGTAAGAAAAGCTTTCACATACAAAACCTAAATCTATATTCAATTTACAGTATACAGAAAAATCCTACTCGCTTGTGAATGCAGTTTAAATTTAATCCTCTGTACAATAAATGTTAAACATCCAATGCAGAAGTGTTAATCACCACTTGCACGATGCACAAAGACCGATGATATAAGTACACAACATCTATTAAGGCCTAGCACCGGTCAAGTACTTGTCATGGGCTTTATCATTGAGCTGTACTTATCTTTAATAAACTTTTAAATGCCCTAAGATATTTCAAAGGATAGATTTGAAAAATTTGAAAACCAATGCGCAAATAAAAAGAGGGTATTTAATGAACATAATACAGCATACTTATTTTGTTCCTAGTCGGGAGAAAGAACTTGTCTAATACTAAGTAGGAAAATGCGACAAGGTCTGATGGCTTCGACATATTCTTACGCCATATCAGCTTTCTTTCCGCCACCTTGGAACAAATTACTAATGTAGATTTTTATATGTATTGTGTCATAATAAGGATTGAGTAACTTAAATAGTCTTTGGTTCATATCAGCTAACCTCACTCAATGGCTAAGTGAGCTGATCCTATGTCTTTCGACCTATCTACGTTGTCGGACATGCATCTTCCATCATGCATTGTCCATTAGCCGTTGCCATCTTAAATGTTTTTCAAACAATAACTGAACCAGTTTCAGCCAAATTATAGAATTAATAATTTCCAAGACTTTTATACAAATCATGCCAATCCGCTTTCGTTTATGGCCACCTTTACTAAAATTAAAATAAGTTTTTAATGACGTCTCAAAATCTCAACAGAATGCGTTTGTTGTTGTTTTCAGCTAAGATAAAGGAAAAATAAATCGCTTATTGTGTGGGCTGGGACTTTTGCATCAATAGAAAGTCTGTAAATAGATTGATTATTTAAAATAAAATGATCACAAATCAAGTATTTGAGACAAAAGTATCACCTAGCATTATTTTTAATTTACTTTTTTTTCTAGAGTCATCTGAGAAACAAGAAGACACGAAGAAAGATATAATGTACCTGCAAGAAGGTACGTGATCTTGGTTATCACAGTTAGAATTTCTTAATTCATACTCTACAGAGATTCGAACACAGGCCCGCTTGTAAATGGTAACCATCGCCTTGCCTGCACACACCAATCCATATACCATCACCACTAAGCACACATCACCAAACAATGATACTAAAAAGTCGATGGTATATGCATTCATCCGTAGTACACACACTCGCTTGTCAACCTATTATTAATTCTGATTAAAGAGAATTACAAATATACACCAAACACAACGGAAAGTGATATCCCTGGATTCTAGAATTCTACCGGAGAATGCCTGATAACACTTGGCAGAATAAATATTTAATACATATCATAAAATATATAGGTTAGATATTTTTTAAATTTGTACTCTAAGGATTGCCCTTGTTAATTTTTATGCAGTACGATTTGTAGTTATAGCTCCTGTAGTAAATATATCCGTATCTTTATTTTGCAATATCCTGATAGATACTGTCTGTTCTCAGTCATGTTCTTCTTGAACCTATTTACCTTATAATGGATAATAGAAAAAATGTACATTGTAGTCATGAAGCCATAGTTTTTGTCACCAGATTATAAAATGAAACTGATTCTTTTTAGTGATATATGCCGTCTCTGATAGTTTTCTATGTTATATTCTTAATATATGAAGATAGTAAACTCTGTTAATAAATAAACCACCAATCTGGTGCCCTCCATATAACTGTCAAGTGATCGAAGAGGTACGTATATGGACTTATATAATTGTTGTTATTTTGCACAGAATTTTTTTTTTTTTTGTTTCTTTTCTTTTTGTTTTTTTTTGTTGTTGTTGTTTGTTTTGTAACGTATCCGCTGTGCCAAGACTGCTTACTCACTATTTATTTGAATGGTACATTCCTATATTAAGAGTTCTTTACACGAAGATGTATTTATTTTATTCCAGTGCAGTTAGAAAAGAGCAGACAGTGGGATTCTTTGAGTAAGTGTAATTTGTCAATTACTTAAGAACTGTAAATTCTATTCCAGTCTAACTGAATCGCAAACATAGTGTCCGTTTTTTTCTATTCCTCGACCATTCAGAAGTTAAGTAGTGGTGTGAAAATTTGTGATAGGTCAAAATAATGATCGTTTCATGCTTATACTTTAGGAACTCTTTTTTAACGTTCAGTTCTTCATGTTCTACCTTCGCCACTACCAAATACCATTTTTATATAAAAAAAACGATAATCAGCGTCTATAATCATTACCTGTCGATTGGTGAATTTGTTAGAAAAACTTGTATGACAGCACAAATTCACGGCATTCTCACTGTTGTAAATTACAACAAAGCCGCCTATATTTCAACAACATATGTATTGATGCAAGCACCCACTTGCACTTTAGCCGCCACGCCAACCCGTGTTACGCTCCCACTTACCTATGTGGAAAAGTACATATATTAATCAAATGTGGTTACAAAATTTATTTAATATTTTGGTATGTCCTATCCGACAAATAATTTCGCTGAGAAGAGCATGTATCATTTTCTTGTCTCTAACTGTACTACTCTTTTTTGGGACGAATGTAATATCCTATACCTGGAAACGATATATTTTCAATAACAAAAAAGCCCTGAAAATTATCTTCATCTGATTAAAAGCGACATCCGATTAGTTCCAAATAATAATTGATCGATCGCTAAATTTCAGAATATCATATCAACCATGATAAGTGATAAGTGTATCATAGTTCAGGGAGTTGGACTGGGACCCCAATATTATCAATAACAAAATGGCACATCTGGTATAAGCGAAAAGATTTCAAAAAAGTTTCCAGTCTACAATTTTCATCTTTTATATATTTTGTGGAAATTACAGCCAAACTATCAGAATGTCAGAAAGCCGATTATACAAATTCAAAATATCGTATGGTAAAGATACTATATGTATGTTTGAATAATCAGCAGTAAAATCGTAAATTGGACATTTCTCCCAAATCGTAAATTGGACATGCCTCCCAGTATAGTGCCATATGAATGGAACACGTAAATTCTATCCCTCATTCTTTGACAATGTGGAGACTGTATCCCATTCTTTACATTCATTGATTATACTGAGGAAACAAGGTAAAGTGTTTGCTTGTGTTTGTATCCTTTAATTAAGATATACAGATGCAAAAGCCTGACACCAATTTAATGCACCTTTTATCGCCACAGGTGCAAACCTGTCAACATATGATGGAGACCAGGACATTTTCTAGCACAGTGACTAGAGAAAAACTAAACATACATGGTGCAAACAAAACGTGCAAAACAGAGAATGTAATTGATCGCATCACATGTAAGATCTGTAGCCTTCAATATGTCGGTGAAACTGAAAAGCGACACAAAAAGATCAACCTTCATAAATCTGATTGGATGACAAAGAAGCTGTACAGAAGCCCGGTCGCAGAACACTTCTCCTCCCCTGGCCATACTTTCAGTGATATAACACTTATTGCAATTACTCACAACCCCAACTGGAGTTCCAAAACAAGGAAAGAAAAGGAATCTTACTGGATACGCCGCTTTAAAACATTGAAACCAAGCGGTTGAAACCAAAAAGACTAGAAAAAGACAACCATGCACAAACGAAATTATCTTTTGCAGCCGGCACGTTTTCTTTTGTGCGGTTCTCTAAATTTGCTTAATAGCCTATAATTACTACTACAACAATGACATATCGGGATATAATTTGCACGTACATAAATTTACATAAAACAACAGCTGTCGTTATGGCTTACTGATTTCTTGGTCAATACAAATATTTTCCAGTATCCGCAACAAGTTGAAATAAACTAGTTGAAACAGTAAATTTAAAGGTTTAATTCCTGTAGAGACAGCCATGTAAAGTTTTGCAAACACAACGGTTTTTGTGTTTGATTTGTTTGTCCTGTCTAATTTTTGGATTTACCTTTGACAAAGACTCATTAATAGTCGAAAGCGCCCAGGCTAGTTAAATACTAGTTTCGCACTGTTCGTTGTCAGTTTATTACATTTATCTTAATCAGTCCCTGACACACGTAATCCCTTGCTGCATCCAGTG
>JAECUM010037424.1:0-30283 GCA_016617855.1 Megalonaias nervosa
TTACATGTAGGCTCGTACAAATGTAACAGAAGAAAAGAGTGAAGTCAACAAGCTTTGTATATTTTAACAAAATAATTTATTTCCCTAGAAAACAATGTAAATATTGGTAAATAGGACTTACGATTTGTGAATATAATCCAAAATTTAATCCTAAGAATGAAAAATACAAGTTCTATTACTAAATAGTTCTATTAGAATCCAGGTTCGAATCTCGACGACATACAAATATGGAAGGCGATGACGTCAGATGTGGTCCATGTACGAATATCAACAATTCCTCAATTGAATCACAGTTATTGTTTCCGAATAATTCCAGAATAAATTTCCATGAATATCTTTCAGAATTTTTTATAAGAAAGTCAACTTGTTGAGTTTCCAGGAGAATAAATTATTAAATCCAAAAATCAGATGAATAACAAACAATCTGGCAACAAATAAAAAAAAAAAAACCCTTGTTCCTTCAAGATGTTAAAACGACTCTGCCAGAAGAATATTAAGGATGCGTATTTAAACCCCAAAAACATCATTTCAAGTCTCGAGAGATGGGTCATGTGGTCTCTTACTACAAGAAATCTATCACGTACACCAGTGTAGCCCCACTTAAGAACCACTTATAAAGTAACGTTGTTTAAACATAGTGATCACGCAATCAAAGTATGGCCCTGATACTGACCAATCATTTTAACTGCCTATTTACAACTTCCCAACCCAAGACGAACTAGGTTAACTAAAAATAATTCTCATGTAACACGTTTTACGTCCTAAATAAACAACATTTACTAAAAGAAAATATCGAATTACTGAAAAAGAATTTCGAATCCTTTCAATAATCATTACAATAAAATGTAATGAAACAAAAATAAAATAAAAAAGAATTTTAAAACTAACACACAAGCAATTTAATTACAGATACGTAACACTTCCCCCATAAAGAAAAAAGAAAGATTTATATAATAAAGCTTTCTTTTTACCATATGTAAATTATACACGAGGTAAACAAAATTACATAAGAAAATTCTTATGAATTATATAAAGTGTATATGAAATAATATTTCTATACACGGGAAAGTGCATCTGCAATCAAATTGTCTTTTCCTTTGATGTGCCTGATGTTCAGATTATACTCTTGCAAAAACAAACTCAACCTTAATAATCTTTGATTTTTATTTTTCATCTTGTCGATGAAAGTAAGGAGGTTGTGATCACTATACACAACAACCGGAGAAGGAGCCGAGCTAATGAAAAGTTTAAAATGTTGTAATGCCAAAATTAAAGCCAAACATTCCTTCTCGATTGTTGAATAATTTCTTTGGTGCTTATTTAATTTCTTAGAGAAATAGCACACTGGGTGATCAATACCATTGCTGTCTTCTTGAATCAATACTGCTCCAACCCCAACATCACTTGCATCCACAGACAATTTAAAAGACTGATTGAAATTTGGAGCTGTTAAAACAGGCGCACGTTTGAGTATTGCTTTTAACCTATCGAAAGCTTCCTGACATTTTTCGGTCGAGAGAAAATTATTTCTCTTACTTAACAAATTTGTCAGAGGTTCAGCAATATTGGAAAAATTGGAACAAAACTTTCAATAGTATCCGGCCATACCCAAAAATCGCATTAATTGCTTTTTACTGACAGGCACAGGAAAATCAGAGATAGCCTTCACCTTAGCATCAATAAGTTTAACTTGAACATGTCCCACAATATGTCCTAGGAAAGTTACACAAGCACGGCAAAACTCACTTTTAGATAAATTGATTGTCAAATTAGCATCAGTGAGTCTTTCAAAGAATTTCCGAATCGTGGCTAGATGTCCTTTCCAGGTGTCGTAAATGATGACATCATTAATATAAGCATCACAATTATCTAGACCGGAAGTAATCATATTCGTCAAGCGTTGAAACGTACTTGGAGAACCCTTCATCCCAAACGGCATTACTTTATATTGATAGAGTCCATCTGGAATCACAAATGCCGAAGTTTCTTTCGCTCTTTCCGTTAAGTGGAATTTGCCAAAATCCTTTCAGAAGGTCAAATTTGGTGAAGTACTTGGCATTTCCAATTTTATCAATACAATCATCGATTCTTGGTAATGGAAATGAATCTGTTTTAGTCATGCTGTTCACCTTCCTATAATCAGTGCACATACGGAAAGTTTTATCCGGTTTCGGAACAAGTATGCATGGTGAACTCCAATCACTTTTACTGGGCTCTATGAAATCGTTCTCCAGAAAATACTGAATTTTCTTTTTCAAGTAATCCTGTTTGAGAGGGTTCATCCTGTATCGGTGTTGTTTCACAGGTTTTGAATCTACAATTTCAACGTCATGAAAAATTTTGTTTGTCCTCGTAGGAATATCCTGAAACAAGCGCTCATATTCGAATAATAACTGTTTAAATTCATTTCTTTCTTGTTGTTGCAAATGTAAAAGTTTCTGGTCTAGATCTTTCATAATTTCCGAATTCCGAAGATTTGTTGCTCCAAGTTCAACGGTGTCCAATTGAGTTTCTTCACCTAAATCCTCAGTTGGTGGGACATGAACAACTAAATTAATTGTAATAATTTACTTGGCTATCTCTTTCAATATACCAGTACTCCATTAATTTATTTAGACCAGAGTACTATAATTATAATTTAACTCATTCATTTTGAAGAATGAGCAAGAGAGAATGAACTCTATTACAGGACTCAAATGTTCTCTCAAGTAAAGTTTTGTGAAACCATAGTTTCACTTTTGACTTGAATTGCGGAGTGCCAAATTCAAGCATAACATGCTGGAAAAGTCCAGATATGAAATTTGACCTTTGACCTGATTGGACAGATTTGGGAAGGCCAAATTGAGTAAAAAGCTTTATCAAAGCTTTTACTATAATATTCCTCAAAGGAATTGCCTCTGGGAATCTTGTTGACGCACACATAATGGTCAACAAATATTGGTTGCCTGACTTGGTCTTAGGTAAGGGACCAACACAATCTACCATAATTCTAATAAATGGTTCGTCAAATGCAGGAATTGGTTGCAGATGAGCCTTAGGTATCTTCTGATTGGGTTTTCCTACCATTTGACAAGTATGACAAGATCTACAAAATTTACGAACATCACTTTTAATTTTTGGCCAATAAAAGTGAGTCAAGATCTTGTTATAAGTTTATTTATCCCTAAATGACCAGCCAGAGAAGTTTCATGGGCCAAACTAAGTATTTCCTGTCTGTAAGATTTTGGAACTACAATCTGATAGTTCACTGACCACTCGTCATTAGCAGCTACCTCAGGAGGTCTCCATTTTCTCATAAGAATTCCATTTTTAATGAAATAACAGACAGGTACTTCAGTGGCTTCAGTTTCACTAATGGCCCTCTGAAACAAACAGGAGATCTCAGGATCTTTTCCCTGTTCGACGACAAGTGATTGTCGTTTGTCACCCTGATTAGATAAAAGAGAATGAGTATTTAAAAGAGGATCACTATGATCAATACCTTTTGATTGATCCAAATTAGAAGTGAAAGTGACCTCATCAAAAGCCTGACCAATACATGTGTCAGCTAAAGGAATTTTTTCCCTATCAAAATCATTCTCAAGGGCTTTCTTTGACATAGCTCTGGTAACTGCACAAGCTGGATATAACTCAGGGTATTCTTTTTCAATTGGATTAAGTTTCTGATCCAAAGAAGGCTTGTCAGTTACAAGTGGATTAACCACAACCTTGTCTCCAGCTAGGTCGTTGCCTAGCAAGAAATGAATGCCCTCAGCGGGTGGGTTAGACACTATAGCGACTGTCACAGGTCCTGAAACTAAGTCTGATGACAAATTTACAGAATGGAGAGGAACAGTAACAAAGCCGCACTCTACTCCCTGAATGAGAACACTCTCATTAGAACAGGACTTCTCAGAAGAAGGCAAAATACCAGACACTAAAAGACTCTGAGAAGTTCCTGTATCCCTTAAAATTTTAATAGGGATAGGATTGGCCGAATCACCCAAGAGTGATATAGAACCCTTCAACATGAATGGTTCATAATTCTCCATAATAAAATCAGACTGGGGTTTATTAGACCCAACAAATGTATTGCTTTCAATACATGACCGTGACCTTGACCTCTTAGAAATAAGAGCATTTGGGATAGGTCTTACTTGATTCTGATGCCTATATGTCAATTTAAAGCAATCAGAAATGACGTGTCCTTTTTTCTTGCAATAGGTACACATAGGAATAGACAAGGATTTTGAATCAAGTTTATCAGAAGCTTGATTTTTAGAAGTTGTGCCAGATTGATTTTTAGGAGGAGTCGTATTAGGCTGAAATACCTTTCTACCAGTAGACTGCTGAGTGAATGATTTGCCTACAACAGGAACTTTATGAGTTAAGGAGTACTCATCGGCAGCAAGAGCAGCATTTTCCAAGGTTTCAATCTTATGCTCTTCAAGATGACTCTTAATATCAGTTTTTGAACTCTTGAAGTAACACAAGTTGTACAAGACTTTCATAATCATGTTCAACTTTCTTGGCTAAGCACCATCTCTTAAATAACTGTTCTTTTTCTCCAGCAAATTCGACATAAGTCTGTCCAGCTTCCTTTTTATAGTTTCTGAATTTATGCCGATAAGCCTCAGGGACTAACGCATAACCCCTTAAGATGCATTCCTTAACCAAATCATAATCAGAACTCTGTTGTACTGACAGGGATGCATAGATATTTCGGGCTTTGCCGAGAAGTACACATTGCAATAATTGAGTCCAATGCTCCCTTGGCCATTTCAAATTTTCAGCAACTTTTTCAAAATAGATAAAATATTTGTCTACTTCCTTTTCACTAAAAGGGGGAACTAACCTGATATTTTTGTAATGTCAAAACTTGAATCTGTATGTGAAGTGGAATCGTGCTTGCCACTTGCCAGCTCAAATTCTTTCATTCTAAGCTGAAATTCCCTTTCATCCTTCTCTCTTTGGAATTGCATCTGTCTCTCTCTCTCTCTCTCTCTCTCCTCTTTCTCAAATTGTAATTGTTTATCTTTCTCCCTCTCCTGTCTCTCTTTCTCCTTTTCTTCAAGCTGTAATTGTCTCTCTTTCTCCTTCCCCTGTCTCTCTCTCTCCATTTCTTCAAACTGCATTTGCAATTGCTTCTCTTCAAATTGCAACTGCATTTGTTCTTTCTCTTTCTGAAGCTCGAGCTTCCTTAACTCTACTTCCATTTTCTATTTCGTTTTTATTTCCATTACTTTAATGTCATTGTCTGTCATAGACTTACTGACTGATGCCAAAACACTTTTATGAAAAATATTTTTCCCCACCAAATATTGGATCAAAATATTTTTAATTTCTTGTTTCGTTAAGGAAGATTGTCCTTCAGAAAGATCGTACTTTCTGGCAAGTTCAAGCAACTCATCTTTTTTCAGACTATCCAACTGCTCCTATAAAATAGTACTTGGGATTTAGAAACTAGGGGAATTTAAATTTCAAAAAAACAAAAACAAAACAATTTTCTGAAATATTTAACCAAAATTCTTATATTCCGGACGAGCCCCCAATTTTCTTCTGTTACGTGTAGGCTGGTACAAATGTAATAGAAGAAAAGAGTGAAGTCAACAAGCTTTGTATATTTTAACAAAATAATTTATTTCCCTAGAAAACAATGTAAATATTGGTAAATAGGACTTACGATTTGTGAATATAATCCAAAATTTAATCCTAAGAATGAGAAATACAAGTCCTATCACTAAATAGTTCTATTAGAATCCAGGTTCGAATCTCGACGACATACAAATATGGAAGGCGATGACGTCAGATGTGGTCCATGTACGAATATCAACAATTCCTCAATTGAATCACAGTTATTGTTTCCGAATAATTCCAGAATAAATTTCCATGAATATCTTTCAGAATTTTTTATAAGAAAGTCAACTTGTTGAGTTTCCAGGAGAATAAATTAAATCCAAAAATCAGATGAATAACAAACAATCTGGCAACAAATAAAAAAAAAAAAAAACCCTTTGTTCCTTCAAGATGTTAAAACGACTCTGCCAGAAGAATATTAAGGATGCGTATTTAAACCCCAAAAACATCATTTCAAGTCTCGAGAGATGGGTCATGTGGTCTCTTACTACAAGAAATCTATCACGTACACCAGTGTAGCCCCACTTAAGAACCACTAATAAAGTAACGTTGTTTAAACATAGTGATCACGCAATCAAAGTATGGCCCTGATACTAACCAATAATTTTATCTGCCTGTTTACAACTTCCCAACCCAAGACGAACTAGGTTAACTAAAAATAATTCTCATGTAACACGTTTTACGTCTTAAATAAACAACATTTACTAAAAGAAAATATCGAATTACTGAAAAAGAATTCGAATCCTTTCAATAATTATTACAATAAAATGTAATGAAACAAAAATAACATAAGAAAGAATTTTAAAACTAGCGCACAAGCAATTTAATTACATATACGTAACTATATATATATGACGTCAACAAGGCATCCTTTATAATTAATAACATTATGCTTGCTAATTTGTTCACCCTAAAGGCATGGGGAATTAATAGCTACAGAATGTTATTTTTTGCGCCGATTATCGAATAATGTTATGTTTTCATTCTAATCAGAAAATAGGTGTCCTTGTTTCATATATATCTCCATATGTTGGTCTCTTCCTTGACAAAAATTCTTGTTAGCCATTTCTTCTGTGGCCAGTCTCTTCTTTCCCTTATTCTGCCTTGTACTTTCTCCCTTCCTGTGAAATATTTTAGCTCTAGAACATGTCAGTGAAAAACAGTTGATCTTCCGTTACAAACCAGTCTCATATCTTTTGTGAACTAATCCAAGCACATTCCAAATTCTCTATGTTCAGATTTTTTAAAAAGAAATATTCACACATATATACTTAATACAGCCATCACAATGAAGACACGGTAATGGTTTTTAACCTCATGAAGATTACAGTTAATGCAAAGGTACTTGTCTGTTAGTCTATGCATTTACATGCAACATTGTCTTCTATAAAGAAAAATACATGTATTCTTATGACGTTTACAGTTGATATAGCTCAGTTTTCTTCTGCTATGTATATCGCTATAGGGAGTTTATCTTATCAAGACCATTAGGGGACGTCCATCAATTACGCACCGATGAAGGGGTTGGGAGAGGGTTTTAACAAAAGTGTACGCCTGCATATGGGGAGGGGGTGATTCTTAATAACTACGTACGTTCTGCACCGCGAAACGTTACATGATTTCACACATCATACACATATTGTCACCTTAGAACAGAATGTCTCCACGACTTGGATGATATCCAAGATGACAAAAATTATATTCGTGAGCATGAAATACAACAATGGATCTAACAAAATGATGCGCACTGACTTACATAACTGATACAAGGAAAATGGTATCGTTCATAATTGGAATGAAACAATGCATGCAACTTAAACAAGTAATCAAGAACTGACCGATGAAAATTATGAACAAATATGACTAACTTGTGGATCTATCACCATGAATGATCAATATTTTTGAAAATAAGCACAAAAATTAACAGTGGTTTATCTGCACTTAGAGTATCAGCGTATACGGATTTAGTCAACAATGGATATGTTATGTTTCTGTCACCCAGGTGATTTTACACAGCTATGAATATGTTATGACTATTCACCAAGGGTGAGTAAAGTATGTAATTTGTACAAATACGAATAAATTTTCATCCACAAGTATGACATACTCAGATATATGTGATTTGTACTCAAACAGTGTGTCACGTTTGCTAAGCCCCAGTCATGTATAAGCTATGATCTACCTGTCTTGGAAATATTACCTCGGCCATATGTTTGATGTCTAATAATTGCCGCGGGCTAGTGTTGAACTCTTACGCAATGTTACATGTCCGCCGGAGACCTGAATCTTGAATCTGCAAAGGTGGTAGATCACACGACTTAACAAATGCTTGGCAGTTATCACACCTATGTGTTAAAGGTTAGACCAAAGATCAAAAGGAAGTCCACGTGGTGAATGGGGCGTATTCTTATCCGTCCCCACGTTGACAGACAGCGAGAGGGACATTGTCCGCTAACTTTGATTGGATCGGTTCACAGTGATATCCAGTCGGAATTGAGATAGAGGGTGTGATTACAATTTAGGCCCGAATAATAATTTTCAGAACTCGTAAGAGAAAATTTAGTATTCGCCTAGAGGGATTGTGGATCAATAGGGTTACTCCGAGAAGAAGCCACTCATAATTGTCGGCAAAACTTAGAGGTAGAGTCTAAGAAAAAAAAAAGCTTCGAAAAGGTCAATAAGTTATTTGCTTGATTTTTTCAGAACATTACGGCATCATAATTGTAATTATCTGTAGTATCTGTAGCATGTATAAGAAATAATTGATGTATGTATAAGAAGTAATTGATGTATGTATAAGAAGTGATTGATGTATGTATAAGAAGCAATTGATGTATGTATAAGAAGTGATTGATACCGTGCTGTATCATGACGTTTGTTTTACCATCCAAGAACATATGAGTATCTCCATGTGAACGAATGCGTGACCGAAGAAATTTAATAGCCGTTATCTGATGATAGGCTGTGTGTAGTGTGAGAGGGCTAAGGAAGAAGATCGTACCGTCCTTGTGTTTTCACAGGAAGCTTTTTAGGAGACACAGAACTTCGGGTTTCATTGGGTCCCAAGTCTTCAAGAGTTGGAGACGGAATTGAGGCAGTATCCGAGACAGTCGAAGTCGACAGAAGAGTAGTCGTGGTAGAGAAAGTGGAGGAGGAGGAGATGGAGTCTAGAGAAAGTGGAGGAGGAGAAGGAGTCTAGAGAAAGTCGAAGAGGAGGAGGAAGAGGACGAGAAGGAATTTGGAGAAAAATCGAGGAGGAAGGAGAGAAGGAAGTGGGAGAAATAAGAGAGCGAGAAAGGATACACCAAATGAGTAGAAACACAGGACAGGTGGAAATCGATCTCACACTGCTAATCATGTGATGCAATAGACTTATTAAAGGGTCGAGCCGAAGGAGTGTAATTGGAAATTTGAGTCATTTGATTATTGAATCGTTATTAAATTGTTATTCATCGAATTTCAACCTTTTTTGTATATTTAACCATCTAACCGTCGGCATTGCTGACTGGGGGCTCTGAGCGTTAGATTTATCTTTCACTCAGTTTAACTTCCAACAAACTAGAGCTTGGGTGGGACTTCTATAATAGTTTAAATGAAACATTGGGAGCACCCCACCCCAACCATAACAATTCCCACGCAGTGATATATTCACTAAAAACAGTGATATTGATAAGTTCAAAAACAGAACATATAACTCGTTCCGTTCAGTTGACAACCATAGTGTTTTCGATCCAACCACTCTGTCGGATAGTGAAGGAGCCACCACGGATGGTCCACTCCTCCCAGTCTGACGAAGGATTCATCAAGAGCTACTTTATTCGTTGCAGACCCGTTGGTCCCGAAGCTCTGGACCGTCACCAGAGAAACCGAACGAACGTCACCACCGACAGGAGCACAGTTTGTAAGAAATCCCACTGAGTCCTGACTCCGCATCCAAGATATCAGCTCTACAGCCAAAATTACACCTCTAACTTAACACCTCCAAAATAGCCCATCCAAATCCACAGTCATACCGCCAAATTCATGCGCAGATTCTGCTGAAAATATAATGTCTAGCGCCGTGTAGTACATGAGACACATGCAATGATATACGTTACACATGCGCGCCCGTGGAGTTACTTGTTGCAGATTTTACTACTGTACGAGATTATTACTATAATAACCAGGTTCATACATGAATCTGTATCCGACAAGAATAGTCTCACAGAATTATAAGAACTCGAACATATTTCATCCTTTAATACATGCAACATTTAAATGAATTAAATTCGTCTGTTCATTTACGAAATGGCTAACCTTTAAATAGACTATAATATATCTAATAGCATGACGTTATATGATATTGGACCAGCTATCTGTAAAATTTAGAATAAATACTGAAACATTCAGTGTGTCAAACAAGACTATCACATAATACGGATAGTGAAAAGAGAATGCAATTTTACATTTCACGTACATCAACAAATTGAGATTGCACACTTAAAGTGGACAGCTCCCTGACAAACCTTGTGATATTACCGTTTGATTTGACCATATAAGTACCCTGGTTATGGTGCAATCCAATGCCAGAGAGCTTATCGGTTTTCTCATTGCAAGCAGTTTGCTCGTTTAGCATTTGCTGACCCAAAATCAGAACTTAGAAATAACTTTAAGACGTGAATAAACCACCCTCGGGCAACGCTGTAAGCGGAAATGAAACCCACTCACATTTTAGTGTAGGTATACTACAGACATTAAGTTCACACAGTTCCGTGTCATGGTGTGTATACCTGTATTGAAATAGTCATGTATATTTATATTATGTGTTTAAGTTTTGTCCATGATTGTAGATTCTACTGATCATTTATAAACAACATATTAGATAGCTAATTTTAGTCTATGAATGTGGATTGTATTTTAAGATATTGAGCTACAAATAGGTTGTTTACTTGGGTTTCATTTCTAGGCCCAGCCTCGACTATAAACTTAGAAGTTTATAGAATTGAACCTGTGTACAGTTTGGAGTAATTTTCCGATTGGATTATTGAGTTATCGCGGCGTAGGTCAGATGGGGTTGTATTAAGACATAGAGTTCGTGTGCATGTACCCAGTTGTTCAAATTTCTGTTTCTATCTAAATATCAGTCTTTGAAGTTATAATTTGATTGGATTTATTTAAATTCTTCATTGGAATTACAAAGTGCTCGTTGACATTTGGGCTAAAATATTACTTTCGGACTATTGTAAGTTCATTCAGAAACATGCTGGATAGTATCATTGTGAATTAGCAAGACTGTTAGCGCATCGGCACATTCAAGACTACTGGTATATCAACACATTCAAGACGGAATTTGTTCGGAATTCCACTGGAATTCATTCGGAACTCTCTACACTTTGGACTTATGATAGACGTTTTAGGATTATATAGAATATAATTCACAGTACTGTGAGCTATTTTTTATTTTTCTCTTAATAACTTCGTGGTTGTCTGTGTGTGTTTCGGCGACAGTGTACAGTGAGTAATAAATGTCTTGGTGATATTCCGGAAGCGAAATCTGTGTTCCATTGCACATTGCTTTGTTTAAAGTCCAGCTTCTCAAAGAAATGCCGGTGAACCTATGATTATAACTTCACTGTGAGTTCATCTTTAAAGGTACTTCAGAATGAGATATGATTTATTATCATCGGCTGGTTTTGTATGTCATTTCAGATAAAGAGTTAAATAAAAGATATACTAGGGTCTAGTTATTGCTAGTGAATTCAGTCTTTTTGTCATTAGCAAAATATTGTTAATTATTATTTTTGTCTTCGCTTTAATCCTGTCGCAGTACCGCTGCATTGCGTTCCCGCTTGGTATGTGCTCCATTCAAGGCAAAGCAACTTGTTCTTTTTTTTCTTTTTTCTTCATAGTCAGGCTGGCTTAGTAATCTTTATATGTTTGAAATAATACCCACTATTCAGACTGATTTAGTACTTTAGACTAGGTAAATATGTTTGGTGGGAGTTTTGGCGGGTGTAATTAAATTTACATTTATTCAATGTAAAATGGGGCAAGACAACTATTGTAGTTTGCAATTAACAACGCTAAATAATTTACTTAGTGGTCCATTACCAACCAATTAGGACTTATTTAATACCTCAGTGCTATACAACTCATTGCAAACTGTGATAAAGTAAGCCAGGTCATACGATAGTCGGGAAAACTTTCAAACTATGTGTGCATATGTATCCAATATGCAGTGCTTGATTACCAAATAGGCAGAGTAGGCACCGGCCTATAGGCCCCACGCCTTTTAGGGGCCCCGCGACAACGAATTTGATCTTGACATATTAGGAGATAATTTGCGAAGGGTCCCCCCGAGATTTCAATCGCCTAGGGGCCTCCACAGGGTTTAATCCGGCACTGCCAATATGGTAAATCTATGTGTGAATATCTTCTCATTGGTCAAAATCTGCCAAGATGCAGAGTTACAAAAATATATTCTTATATCCCAGAATTTAGTGTCATGGCTACTTTCAAGCTTAATTATGTGTTTAGAATATCAAACATGACTTAGGCAGTAGTTTCAGTCTCTGTTGTTTTCGTGGTGCTGGTTGGTAAAATTCTGTGATACCATATAAAATGGCGCCATTGTTTACCCACTATAAGTCCAAATAAAATGGTTAAATCTATTTGCTCTTTTACAAATTCTGATACTAATTATTTTAAGCAAACATGATTCAACTTCTTCAAAAATATAGACATGTTTTCAACAATATTTCTTTTCATTAAGATCAACTTCAAGTCGATATTAATTTAAACGTCTATTAATGAGTCCTGTAACGTCTATTAAATGAGTCCCGTAACGTCTATTAAATTAGTCCCGTAACGCCTATTAAATTAGTCCTGTAACGTGTATTAAACGAGTCATGTAGCCTTCGTGTAATAAATATTAATTTTAGTCTGATTAATAATTCGGTTTAACTGTCTTCTTGTTGGTAAACTAATTATAGAGGCAATAATCCCCTTCTTTCAGAGTCTGGTATTTCTGTGTGAAGCAAGGTTTTCACTATTTATTATAGTACTGTCTCATCCAGTTCAAAGATCACTGTGAAATTGTTCACCTTTATTTTAGTACTATTTTTTAAATATTAAAATTTAGTTTGAAATTTAGTTTTTATATTTGAAAATTGAGTCCTTTCTAACAGTTATTTACATTCACAAGCAGCGTGTGAAATTGCCGCCAGGCCGCCGGTCCAAAGTCAGCTAATTACATAGCGGACTGGAGCAAAAACATATAGCCAGTCCGTCTGGTCAGTTGGATATTTAGGTAAATTTACTAAATTTAATCGACAATTTGTATATTTTATCATATTAAAATAAATAATAGCAACCATGTTAAATTTAAATTGCTAGTGATGATCACTTCCGAATCTAATGCACGGCAATCCAGTCTGATGGATGAAATGAGAAGGGAAATAACTTGTGTATAATCTGCGTACAATAGATGCTAAAACTCCAGTTAAAAACTCTTCTGCATATGCGCGACGTGTGACACATGCTACTTCGATTCCCAAAGTCAACTTGGGATGTCATTTGGATGCCTTGAAGCCAACATTGACTAAAATCCACACAAAAACCGAGGAAAAAAAAAAGCTGCTCAAAGACAATACGAAACTAAAACGAAAAAGATATTATAAAAATTGTTGGATTACTGAATTATCATTGATTCCCTCAATAAGAAGATATATTGCAAAGTATTTTGATCAATACAAAACCCATATCTCAACAGCGTTAATCAACAATATATTACTTGAACTCGTCTTTCTGCAGACATAATTTCATGGTTGGATACCATAGCCTCATCTTTGAAGCCTGGACATAATTCTGGTGCTGTCATTGATGAAAAGTCAGTGGATGAAGATTCTGACTTTCATTCTACGATTCAGACTGGTCATCAACAGAAACATCAGATTCTGACTTTTATTCTACGATTCAGACTGGTCATCAACAGAAACATCAGATTCTGACTTTTATTCTACGATTCAGACTGGTCATCAACAGAAACATCAGATTCTGACTTTTATTCTACGATTCAGACTGGTCATCAACAGAAACATCAGATTCTGACTTTCATTCTACGATTCAGACTGGTCATCAATAGAAACATCAGATTCTGACTTTCATTCTATGATTCAGACTGGTCATCAACAGAAACATCAGATTCTGACTTTTATTCTACGATTCAGACTGGTCATCAATAGAAACATCAGATTCTGACTTTCATTCTACGATTCAGACTGGTCATCAACAGAAACATCAGATTCTGACTTTTATTCTACGATTCAGACTGGTCATCAATAGAAACATCAGATTCTGACTTTTATTCTACGATTCAGACTGGTCATCAACAGAAACATCAGATTCTGACTTTCATTCTACGATTCAGACTGGTCATCAATAGAAACATCAGATTCTGACTTTCATTCTATGATTCAGACTGGTCATCAACAGAAACATCAGATTCTGACTTTTATTCTACCATTCAGACTGGTCATCAATAGAAACATCAGATTCTGACTTTCATTCTACGATTCAGACTGGTCATCAACAGAAACATCAGATTCTGACTTTTATTCTACGATTCAGACTGGTCATCAATAGAAACATCAGATTCTGACTTTTATTCTACGATTCAGACTGGTCATCAACAGAAACATCAGATTCTGACTTTCATTCTACGATTCAGACTGGTCATCAATAGAAACATCAGATTCTGACTTTTATTCTACGATTCAGACTGGTCATCAATAGAAACATCAGATTCTGACTTTTATTCTACGATTCTGACTGGTCATCAATAGAAACATCAGATTCTGACTTTTATTCTACGATTCAGACTGGTCATCAATAGAAGCAACATATTCGGATGCCTCACCTCTGGATGAGGTATGTATAGATCTGGACCATCTAGGCGGTTGACAGTATTAAACAGTGGCCATGATATGAAGAATTGAAATAAAAATTTATAAATTTTAGATATGATTAGATGATATCAACGCCTTTTACCCGTTGGTAGGGACATCTTTGTATAGCTTGCTTGTGTAATTCGCATGTAGATTGTTATAGTAGTCATTCTTTCGATTCAGGCTGTTCTATTCTCTCTTTTAATTTTATTAAAAATTCGATAGTTAATCATCTGAACTTTCGGTATGGTAGCACAGATGTCTGAAATACTGTACTTTATTAACATACGTAGAATTTTCTCTCATTTATTTAAAACATTAAAATTTATTTGTTATGTCTTTTTACTGTTTGATTAGTGACATTTTATAACCATTTTTGTAACTATTTCTATACCCTTTTGCCTTTAATTTAAATTTTTGCAAAAGCACACCCGTCTACTCCTGTCTTTCAATCCCCTCGTGTGACCAGCATTATGGTTTTTGGACAACACGGCAGTCCTCGGAAATAGGGTTAGTTGCTTTTTAAGTCAAATTTTCCAAGATGTAGATTTGATTGATTTAACTACACGATCGACTTTAACCTTCACTCTAGCCCCTAGTGGTCTGTAAAGTAAGTCAAGCTATAATAAATGTAAACTGTCCCGTAGAGAGTGTGCACCACAAGTTCGCATCACTTGCATTTTGAATAAATTTCAACTCATTCTTAGTAACAATATGGTGTCATGCTTGTAACGAACAGACTAAACTATGCACGTGTGCTCAACTAATAAGATAACGTTTGTATGTTTATGACAGGTCTGGAACATATGCTGATAGTGGTCTTCTGTGTCGAAACTCTACCTGTACACCACCAAGGCACTAAAGTCTTCCTTAAATGTAAACTGTAAGCTATCATTAGACTTTTATTAATCAAATAAATAAAGTTAAGGTATTGTTGACTAATAATACATAATATCACCATAAATTTAAATAAAATCTATTTTAAACTGTCAACAGTACGATATAAACTAAAAGAATATAAAATACTGCACACACATGAGTAGTAATAAAATGACGGTGTCGATAAATTCGTATTGATTATTTGTAGTGTTATAAATAGTATCACCAACAATTTATATAGTTTGATTATTTATGTTTCAAATTTAAATAGAGAATGAATGCGCACATGCCAATTATGACTTGTGAAGATGTTACCCTTTAAGCGAAGGAATGCGAAGCACCATATACACATTAGTAGCAACAGAGTGACAGTTGTTATAAGTTCGTATTTATTTTTTTTTGACAATATATTTATTGGACGCTATAAACTATACAGTACATGTAATAATTAAAGTTATTAATCGTAGAAATTAAAACTTAAATCAATATAATATAATTACACTATACTTAATACAGTAACGTTCAAATTCAAAGTTCATGCACAGGTTATAAACGTCAAGGAATTATAACTCTCTAACCAGTTAGAATTTATATATATATATATATATATATATATATATATATATATATATATATATATATACACACACACACACACACTGATGTTTTTGATTATATCACTACCTTGTCTATATCAAAGTAAATATACATAAAGTGTAGAGAGAGATGCAGTAGAGTGGAGTATTGTTTAAACGAAAAATCAGCAAAAGTGGCGTAGGATTTTTTCCAACATATTACTTTCATCGTGGGTGGGTGTAGGGTGGGGTGGCGAGGTATTGATATTTTCGTTTGAAAAATAAAGAGGAGGAGAGTGTGTGTGTGTGTGTGTGTGTGTGTGTGTGTGTGTGTGTGTGTGTGTGTGTGTTGTAACCATGATTTAAACGAACATACTTTTATTTATTGTAGGGTCATACTGGTTTTTCGGAATGTTACGTATATGTAATTAAATTGCTTGTGTGTTAGTTTTAAAATTTTTTTATTTTATTTTTGTTTCATTACATTTATTGTAATGATTATTGTCACGGGATTCGATATTTTTTCCAGTAAATTCATTTTGTTTAGAACATAAAAATATTACATTAGCACTATTTTTAGCTCACAGTTTTTGTAAACATCGAGTGATAACGATTGGCTGTTGCCAAGGTCATTTTGGCCCGCGTGTTAGCTGAACTGTAAACTGTCTTTCCTTTTTATATATTTTCAGTGTGAGAATTTGATTCTTAGATAGGGCTTTTCTTGCATACGAGCAGCAGGGCGGGTGAACAGACCACTTGTCTGAATCGTCATTTGTCTAAAACATAAGGTTCCTACGAAGGCTGAAAAAACAATGTCAATAACTTTAAAATGAAGCCTCTAACCGAGCATATTTCCATATGGTGGAAAACACACCACAATAACGTCAAATCGTTTGGGTTAGCTCATTTTTGTTATCCCATCGTTAACTCTTTGTTTTTATTTTATAGTGCGTTTCGTTTACTCGCCGGGTCACTTAATATTGGTCGTTCACCCGCCCTGCTGCTAGAAATTAAACAGCCAGTATAAATATTATCAATAATGAATATTGGAGAACCACACTCAGCTAGATTAGCTCGAGAGCGACTGGAGGCAATTAAAAAATATTTACCTGTTCGTGATTTTGTTAAGCAACAACTACAATCACGTCAGGAATCTCAAGTTGAATTTGAAGAGGATACAAAACAATTATTTAAACCTATCACAGAAACCACTAAAGGTCTTCTTCCAACGTTAGAGAAAACCGCTGTAGCAACTGGAAAAATAGCAGAAAGAACTAAAAAAACAAAGAAGATTCTACGAGAACTTCTAGCCGAAATAGCTGCTGCTCAACCAATGCGAGAAATACTTGAAGGTATTGACCAAGCTCGTGCTGAAATAGGTGATATAAAAGATCGTATACCGGAACCAGAAAAAGAATCAGAAGCAAGAGCCAGGGTTAATCTGGTTGATAAGTTTACCGAAGAAGCTATTAATCTTATTAGAAAAGCCGAATATTTAAAATTAATTGAGATTGCTGCGAGAAGTTATTATGATCGAAAACAATTTTTAAAATCTGAATTCGCTGATGATCCCATAAATGAGGATACTTGGCACAAATGGATATATCGCATATACTATAACGCTAATCAAGCTCGAAACAGCGATCTATAAATGACTATAAAAATAAGGTATATAACTATATTGCACAACAACAACGATTATCACCACAACGATCACCACAACGATCATCACAACAATTACAACAACAACCACAACCACAACCACAATTTGAATTACCACGATCACCACAATTACAACTAATTGAACAAATAAAACAGAAAAAACTAGAACAAGATAAACATTTAGAAGAAACAATGAAACTATTTCAATCACCACGACAACGACAACCAGTCAGAACAATAAGTAAGGAAGAATATCAAGATCCCCCCGGCGCAACTGGAAGCGGTCTTACTACTCAGGGAAGCGGCCTTATAATTTGTCCCAATAACGTCCTTGCCGATGTTGATCGACTAGAAATCCTCATTGGAGGAAAACGAGCTGGTAATAATTCTCCAGAAATCATTAATGAAGCAGCTGATATTTGTAAACAATTATTTACAGGCGGTATCATGGATATTAATGTGTATCGGTCTCTCATTAATGAAATTGCCGATGACTACCACAGTGATTGAGTATGTAATTAAATACAGTTACTATAATAAAATGATCGTACATAGTACTCAACGTAGACCAACCATGGTCAGGGTAATAAATTCACGATTACCAGTATACAAAACAACCAACGGAGATGGACTAGGTGATGTTGTTCAGGGTCTATTTAGAAGGATAGCCCCCAAAGCAATACCGATTGCAAAGCAACTGGGAATGAAAGCTATTGATGTTGTTCGTGAAAAAGGTATTGGTGCTGTTGGTGATGTTGTTAGTAAAGCATTCTCAGCAATCAAGGATAGACTAGCACGATTAATACGACGAAAACCTCAGCCACCGGTGAAACTAGCTAGCACTGAAGTAATGCCTGCAAATATTAGTAAAATAATAAATCAAGCTGCTAATCAAAAACTAGCAGAGTTGGCTGATGTACCAATGTCAGAAAAAGAAAAAAATATGACCGCTAGTCTAATAGCAGGAAGTGGTCTCACCTCCCGACGTGGTCTTCGTGTTAGACGATAGCAAATATAATAAAGATGTTCAAACGTATATCTGATCCAGTATTTGACATGGACGCACCAGTACTCAAAGATGAGTCTGTGCGTGATTATCAATATTATTCTTATGATGCACGAATTCCAGATCAGCATGGAAGAATTGAACTTCAAGTTCAAGATACAAGTAAGTATTTCTTACCCGCTGAAGCATTTATTGAAGTTGAAGGTGAAATTTTAAATATCGCTAATCCTGCATTACCAGTAGCATATGGAGACGATGTTAGTATCGGTTTTGTTAATAATGGTATTATGGCGTTATTTGATAGCACTACGTATATGATTGACGTAAAAATATTGAATCAATTCAGAAAGACGTTGATGTTGCTACAGCAATACTAGGTCTTGCAAGATACAGCGATGATTATTCAAGATCAACTGGTCCATCAATGATGTTTGTAAAAGATATTTCTAATTCTCCAGAGTATCAACAATATGAAATAGGACAACCAAGAAATTTTGCCAGAAACGCCAACGCTGATGTACAAAGTATGATTATTAATGTAGATCCAGATTTTAACTTAGGATTTAGATCGCGTCGAGCAATGTTACGAGGTAATAGAAGAGCGTTTTCATGTGCGATTCCACTATCACATATCTTTGGATTCTGTAGAAATGTCAGAAAAGTCATTTTCGGAGCTAAGCACACAGTTGTACTTGTACGAAAAGCAACCGATAATGATGCAATATGGCGACCCGCTGGTGATGCTGGTAAAGTAATTCTTACAAAACTTTCATTATGGATGCCAGTAATGACTCCATCAATATCTGAAGAAGATCGGTTACTTGCTTTTATGGGCAGCGGTGGTAAATCGATGTCATCATGGTTAATAATGAGCACAGATTCTATCCAGAGTAACATTAATGGTTTATTTACATGGCAAATAGCTTCTCAGCAAGGAATAGCCGCACCACGACATATATTTATTGCATTTCAAGATGCTGCACGGATAAATGATCAAACACGTAGTATTATGATATTTGATAATCTTGGTGTTTCTAAGGTTTCGTTGAGAATAAATGGACATCAAGAACCATCCGAGGATATTTTATTGAATTTCGAGCAAAATCATGTAGCACGTGCATATCACCGTCTGATGACATTCATGGGGCGTGATCAAAATGTTGATACTGGTTTACAAATATCACAGCTAGATTTTACAACGTTGTATCCAATTTATTACTTTTACTCGAACACTTAGATTTGTTCAGACAATCTGTTGTTGACATACATTTTCGAGCTCGTGTGACAATAGGAGCTATTGCCAATTACAGAGCAATAGCCGTTATACTCAGCGATAAATCAATGTTACTTGAAGGTGTTGGTGGTCGCATGAGAGTCGTTGATGCTCCAGTAGAAAACATGTAATTAGATCGCTCATAATATTATAATGTCATATAATCACGTTAGTGTTTGTCTGACTCCTGGTCAGATTAAAAGGCTACAATCAGCATCAAAAAATAACTGTGGAATAAAAATATCGCCAAAAAGAGAACAGATGAGTGGTGCAAATAAATTATCGTTGACCGAGCGTCAATTCAGAAACTTCAATGAAGCCAAAAAATCAAATAAAGGTGTAAAACTTAATCCTTCTGCGGGTGCCATTAAAGACATCGCTAAGATGGGTGGTATATTTCCACTTCTTGCAGCTATACCAGCATTAATAGCCGCTGCAGCCCCAGCTGTTGCAAAGGCAGCTGCATTAGGCGCTGTTGGAACTGCTGCTGGAATGGCATTAAAGAAAGCAACGGGTCAAGGAATCATGCACGCAGAAAGCTTAAAAAAAAGATCACGGGCAAAACAACACGGAAGACGTCTAAGAGCACCAAACGTGCCACAGCCTGGCCGTCTAAGATTATCAGGTCCAGCATACGGTCGCGGTCTAAGATTGCCAAGGACCCCATATTCATGGTACGGAAAGGGTCTAAGACTTTCCGGGACAGTTCATTGATTCTGCCTATGTCCAATTTTGATTTACTCGATGCTGCTAAAAAATTAAAAATAAAAAACTTCAGAGGTGTTTTTATGCGTGATCAATTACCAAAAAAACCAAACAATATTGAAACTGGTATTATTAATCTCGATAAAAACTCTGGCCCAGGCACTCATTGGGTTACGTATGCAATTGATCCACGTGGAATTATTTATTTTGATACATATGGACTAGCTCCACCAAAAGAATTTTTTGAGTATGTCAGCGGCATGCAAAGTGTTCCAATCTGGTATTCAACGCTACCAACACAAAAATTAACTGATCCACCAATATGTGGTCGTGAAGTACTCGCTGTGCTTGATGCTGTATCAAAATCAGCAAACCCACCTCATAAAGTCGTGCATGAATACACTACGTTATCACATTTAAACAGACATCAATAAATATAATGGTAGATATTTACGGTAGATCTTCTCGTGGTAAAGCTCAGCAGCAAGCTGATTTATCTAAATATGCAACTCTTGATCAGCTCAGAAATGAGATTGATGATTTATTAAATATTACAAGTGTGGATCAAATTGAAGTCGTTGTTTTTCAGGATAAACAAGGACGATTAAAGACAAGTAATATACAACTGCCAGATGTACTCATACGAATTCCTACTGCAGTTGTTGATAATATCGTTACTTTTACTGATCAGGGTAAAATACAAGATTCCGGTAAGTCAATCAAAGATTATTATATCAAGAAAGCTGGTGATTCATTCACGGATCACATTATCATGAACCGAAATAAAATTACAGGCCTTGGAAACCCAGCCGCTGATAATGACGCTGCAACAAAAAAATACGTCGACGATCAAGAATCTAAGTACGTATTAGTCAACGGCGGTATAATGCGTGCATTTCTCAACATGAATAATAATGGTATTAATAATCTTAGAACACCAGAATCTGATTTTGATGCTGCAACACAAAAATACGTCGATGATAAGGAAATTCCTATGAAAACTTCGCTAAAAACAATCAATGACGAAATGACTACACTCAATAATACTTTTTCTAGACATGTAGAAACGTTCTTAAATTTTCGTAGAAACATAAACAAAACCATTAAAGAATTTTTTGGGGAACAACCAACCGTTGACATAAAACTCTCGGACGTTAACATGAAACTCAACGATATTGTCAGTGGAATACCTAATATTGTTCAAAAAACTAATCTGATTAAAATTCCACACGGACAAATTAAAAATATCGTGTACACAGTAGCATCGGGGTCATCAACATGGACACCGCAAAATAAAACTCTCGAACATACAGCAGAAGTAACTGGGTTATACAGCTGTCCATGTATGGTTTGGAAATTACTGCGGCCACTTCATCATCACCGAATGTATATCATAATCCTCTACTGTTGATGTTAACCAAGGACACTAAAGAAATATTTACGCTGACATCAACGGAAATGCCTCCGAGACGTTACTGGTGGTGTCTGGAATTCGTAGCTGAAACCCCTTAATTAATTACTTAACGTCATTGCATAATGAATGAAACCTTAGTGACAAAGTCACCGATGACAGAGTCACTTATCGACGTTCAACGTCATAGATATAATCAAGTATGTAAATGTCAGATTGAATTAAAAAATATAATCGACGATTATACAATAAAAGTAAAAAAATATCGCAGACGTATGGTTGTCATTGATATAATTGTTTACTCAGTTTCTGCTATTGTTGCTAGAGCCGGATTATTATTATCAACAATAACAATGGCAGCGCCTGCAGTTGTAACAATTGTCGTCTCAACTTCAACGACTATAGCAGGCGTTCTCAGTATTATAGCTAAGAAGATAGCTACGTGTACAAATGATAAATTGCACGAGTATATAATAAAATTACACACAGCAGCAACGGCGTATTCTAAATTATCATCATATATTTCGTTCTACCTCAGTGATGGTAAAATATCTGATGAGGAGTTCGCAACGATAATGAAAACCTACGATGAAGCATTCAGAATTGCTAGTGATTCTAGCGACAAAGTCATTCACAATAACCAAGGCGAATTAAATAATAACAATAATAATAATGACTGAGTCCTCGACAGCGTCGAGAGAATTACTTCAACAGATCGTCACTAATACAACACCGTCAAAAACTACTATGATATCATTAAGTTCGACCAATCCTGTTATTATTTTGTTAATCTGCAACCTCAAAGCCATAACAAATTACACTCTCCCACCATACCACCACGTGGTGGGTGTACTTTTGCACTCCCCGGGGATTGTGTATGGGGGGGGGGAGAGTGTACAAAATCTGTTGTGGATTTCGAGGATTCCCCGTCATCATCATTGTATATATTCATAATCATATAATCATATGTTTGTGCCATCCTCAAAAAATATAATCAAAATCATAATCATACGTATATATAATCATAATCATACAATCATATGTTCGTTAGGATAAGTTTAGGATAAGTTAGGATAAGTTTGGATAAGTTTATGTTTGTTGTTAAGTTTATGTTTGTGCTGTCTGCAAAAAATCAAAATCAAAATCACAATCATATGTTCATTAGGATAAGTTTATGTGTTGTGTTTATGTCGTTAATAAAAATTACGGATCACCCTCTGAACTTTCTAGGATGTTGTTTGACAACTATGAAAACATCAATGATATTATTTCTGTTATTAAAAAATTAAAACATGACGGAATAAAAATATCTGATAATCTTGATCCTCAGAAAATTATGTGTGATTTTGAATTATTACAACAACGAAAATTCGAGAATAAATACACATTACCTTCCAATTATAAATTCGTGAAATTAATTTATCAGTCTATGCTAGAATCCTTGGCAATGGTAAACGACACACAGGTGAAGCTATTTGCACCTCTTGCACGTTCAATCGAGAAAATAAGAACTGAATTGTCTCACGAGTACGAAAGAAAAAAGATTGTGGTCAATCGTGTAATGTAATTGAGAAAAATCATGTTATTTGATTCTGTCAAAAATGAAAGTGACACTGAGAGCAGCGACAGTGAAGGTGGACCTTTGACTGTGGTGATTGCTAAACAAAACCCTTGGCAAAATTGACAGAGTCGAACTATACAGTAAAAATAAAATGTTTTATTTGTTTTGTTTTTTTTTTATTTTAAATTAGAAGGACAGAATTATCTGATATATTCAAATATTATCCGCTGATCATATTTTATTGAATATGCAGATTTGTATGTTTTATTTGCGACAAATTGTACCGATTGTGGATATATGCAAAAATATCTGGCAGCTGCATTTATTGATGGAAAAGTTATTTCTTGGCCTGTTTCTGTATTTATGGCTTTAATAGCTCTCTTTTTAAATACTTTACACCTTCCTGTATTTCCACGTGCATAATTCTGACTCTGTGTAATAGCTTGCAGGTTAGATAAATGATTATTTTTGGGATTTCCATCAATGTGATCAATTACAAGTCCATCTTTGATGACCCCATAAAAACATTCGTATACGAATCTATGTGATAAATAACATTTATTTTTACTGGAATTGAATTTAAAATAACCAAATTTATCAAGATTACCGACTGTTTTTTTTAATCGACAGTTTCTGATCACACCATCACGTGATGCTTCATAATTTTTAATGATTGGATGCGCCACAAATTCGTTTTGCTCCATTTATATAATAATATTATTTGTTTAAATCATTGTTTTGAAATCTGGCCAGATAATCTTCTAAGGTTTTTATAGGAGATTTACCTGACAATGTCAAAGTATTATTTTTTTGTCATAATATCGTTTTAATTCTCTATATTTTTTACCGCCGCATTTTACACATAACTGAGTTTTTCCTCTGACTCCAACACCACATTGCACACACGGTTTTGGTCCTAGACTACCATTTTTAACGCTTTGCATATGGTAGCAGCAGAATTCATTCACGCATTCTCTGTTACAAGGAGAAGTATATCCAATTTTGAGCCAAATACATCGATTCTTTGTTTTAATCATTATATATATACTAAAATTTAATTTAAATATTGTCTTAATTATAATATGGAGGAATTATCAGCAATTGAACCTTCCGCAATCTCGGCGGGAACTAGATTTGATCTTGACAGACTATCAGAATATAAATTTAGTGTTTCGATGCAAGATCTAGCTTTAACGAATGAGGATATAACCAAACGTATCCGTGAAGCCAAGAAGGAATTTCATGACGATGGTGCGGCTCATGTGTGGTCAACATTCAGGATCGGAAATATTGTCGATACTATAATGAATGACAAACGAGGAAGAGAAATTATTAACCACCTTGATGTTCAAAAATATTTTATTTTAATAAAATTTATTGTAAGGACAGATGACGATACTTGGATTATTCGTGACAAGCGTGATCCAGTCCGCATACAGTCGGGAAATAATATTGTTCTCTTGAGTAATAAATCCAAACCCGGAGTACTCACTGGTATTGACAAACCATATTATGAACGAAGGTACCCTGTAAATCGGTTGTCTATGCAATATATCCGCTGAATAATAAGCCTGACGTTGGGGATCTCAAACCGATGAGACTGTCAGAGTCAAGAATAAACTGTGTAGCTGAACGAGTTACAGAACATTTCACAAACGCGATACGTGGTAATGGTTTAACAGATTTACGACGTAAAAAAAATAAATACGTGGGCAGAAGCAGTTAAAGATACTGGAGCATCTATCAAAGATGTTGCTGAGCTGGGAAAGCTATTAAAATTTCCAATAACAGTGAAGACGTTAACCGGAGAGATTTTGTATAAATCGAAATATGAATCAAGAGGAGCTTCGATAGATATTATTGATCATAATGCGCATGCATGGACTATGGCAGTAACAATATTTCCACAAGACAGAACGGTTAAATTTTATGATGGTCATATATTTGATTTTATCAGGAATATCAGTAAAAGTGACCCTGTATCTGTTTGGTTATTTCAAAGTTCAGAATATGATCATTATGATCAGTTTGTACGGCCTGGTGGGGATATTTATCGTGCAGAATCTCTTCATGTAGAAATGAAAAATCTTGCGCTGAAATATACTTCTGACGATGTCAAAGTTAGACAATTACTGAATAATTGTTTTACCGTTCCATCAGTAGCTGCTCACTTTGCTCAAGAGAAAAATTTATGGAAACCGACACGATTGGAATTTCTTGAAGATGTCCAGAAAAGTTGCATAGAATATGGACACGGTGGATTATGGAATACTAAATACAAGTATAACGACGTTATCTCCGTTGACGTGGTAGCGTGTTATCCTGGAAGTTTTCTTGGATACGGAGAATGTTCTGAATACTTTAAGAGATTCGGACATCCATCACACGAGATGACCAGAGTTGCGATAAACGGACCTTTACCAGATTTTGACTTAACCGGATTCGCATATATAGAATCATTCGAGTTTACAGAAAATCTCCATCCGATTACTTATGCTTAGTTTGGAAGACATTTTTCAGAAAAATGTTGGGTTCCAATAGTACTATTACGATATATGCTTGATGTTGGAATTTTAATATCTTTACAGGTGAGTGAGGCAATTATATCGTATAGTTCACAGAAGCAAGTTTGGTTACCAGAACCGGATAGATTTAATATCGATGATGCCAGGAGAGAATTTCCTGATCTTAACGAAGATGATATTGTTAAAATATATAAATGCAGAGAGGAAAATAATGAGAAACTTGCAAAAGATCTTGGTAGAAAGATAATCGATAAATTTACACAAGGTAGTTCATATGATCATAAACGACACTGTACAAGATTAATTATGGACGATGCTGAACTTGATTTTATAATCGCCGATACAACGGAAAAAACCACATTTATAAGTCGAAGTAATGCTTATTTATCGGACGGAACCAAACTAGGTACAGTTGTGAGCTATATTGATGGTGACTCACCGCAATTTACTCATTTAAGATCTTCAATGCTAGCCTACGTTTCGATAAATCTATTGTCGATGATAAATAGATTTCCTCGTTATGCTGTCAGAGTTGCTACGGATTCATTTTATATAAATAAAAAAATATACAGATTTGTTAAAACCGCTACTTGGTAATGGTGAATGGGGATCATGGAGAATAAAACAAGAAATTATATTTAGTTATTCTGAATCTGCCGACGTTGAAATTATGGAAATATATTACAAAAATAATAATCAAGTATCAAAGTCATCAGCACCATCTGTATATGATCCTGTGGCTAGACATAAGACTGTTTATCTTAACGGATACGGTGGTTCAGGTAAAACAACACGTGCGATTAAATTATTTCTGAACAACCATTCAAATATAATTGTTTTGACACCGACACATAAACTCGACAGAGAAATAAAAGAACGAGGAGTAAAATCATGTACATATCATAGTTTCTTTAGATGGTGTGGAGACACATGGACTCCTGAGCGAATGGGTGAGAAATATATGCCCAAGTGTATTATCTGGGACGAGGTAGACACGGTGTCGTTAGAAATATTAAAAACATTTCTTGAAGGGTTATTGACAAAGAATACTGCCGTAATAATGTGTGGTGATCATGGTCAGCCACCACCCTTTGTTGGGCAGTCTCCACATGAATGGCTGAAGAATAATGTAGATTACTATGAAGAAATAAATGATGACCATAGAGCTATTGATGAACCGCTGAAAGAACTTAAAATATTAATCAGACTACAGCCAGATAAAACACAATGTGAGATAATGCGTAAAGTAATTCCAGAAACTACTATGAATGATTTTTTGAATTTATGGAGAACTGCTGATTTGATAGTCGCAAGTAGAAAGATAGTTCGTGATAAACTGCAGGAGAAATTATTTCTGTTACATAAAGAAAAGTTTTCAGATCTACCTGTACCATTATGTTATCGCCCAGCAGATACTCGACGACAGAATATTGAAGTTGAAATTCCTGGCGGTGGGATACAAAATCTTGTCTTGAATGATATTGTTTTGGTTGCTGTTGATGTTGTTGAGAATGCGCTGAGTATGGATAAATCACCGTGGACGTTAGGATACGCTATAACGATTCACTCATCACAGGGATTAACTATTTCTGATACAAATATCTGGATTGTCGATGATCGGATCGAATGGTCAAATTTAGTCTATCTCGCAGTTTCTCGAGTCAGAAGAATATCTCAACTACATAGGGTTATTATGAATTTTACAGAAAATAATGATCAAACTGTTAGCAATGACGTAATAAGAAAAAAAAACTATCTGGTTATAAGCAATGTGACAAAAAAAATAAGCGTGACTTTGATATTGATACTGAATTAATTATAACACTAAAGCAACGACAGAACAATCATTGTGCAAGCTGTAACGCAGTAATGTTGTGGCAATATTCGAATAATAATCCAAGACAATTTACCGTAGACAGAATTAATAGTGATCTTGGTCATACACGTGATAATGTAATGCTGACCTGTCTTGAATGTAATCGACGTAGAGGTTCTAGTTTACGTAAGTGAAGGTGGTGGTAATTGTGTGTCTTTAGGAATTATTTGTAATTGTTCACGTACAAATCCACGTTGAGGAGCCGTCGAATTTAGTCTGTAGATTGGAGGTCTACCAGTGGATCTTACCACGCTAGAAATTGTATGTGTAATCACACTCCAGATAGGATCAGTTGCTCTTTTCTTACCACCTTCAAGTTCACCAGGTTCGTATAAATATCTTACAGTTACATTACCTAATACTGGTTGAGAGAAAGATTCACGTCGTTGTATTGGTATATATTTTTTTGTGATCGCATTAGAAGGTTTCATGGAAGTTGAACGAGTAATTTCATTATTCAATGCAGCTATCACACTTGGTAACCTTGCAACCCATTCACGAGATCTCTCACCGGACTTAAAGTCAGTGGATACTTCCCTTGCATATTGATATCCAAATAACCGCTCAGCAAGTGTTCGATTAAATCGTTCAACGATTGCCTGATCACGATGAATTTCAGTATGTCCTCGTCTGATTTTAACATTATGTTTTTTCATCAACGATAATACTGCACCAAAACATTCTTTGCCAGGATCAACTTGTAATAATTGTGGCCATCGTAGACCACCACGTTGATAAATTCGCTCAAATGCAGATGCAACTTCAGATGCTGTCTTTGTTGATAATGGTTCCGCTTCTTTATATCTACTTGCAACGTCAACAACAGTTAATGTATATTTGTATGTGCGTGATTTTCATCCACGTGTTTTAATAGTATCATGAGGTAAAAACAAAATATCTGCTTGATGAACTTCATTAGGGGTGCTGACATCAAAATGTGCGTACTGAATTTTTTTAGGTGGTGGTAGATAAATTTGCCATATTGCCTGTCGTGCTAACCACGCTGCAGCAACAGAACGTGAGACTTTTGCTACTTCAGCAAGTTTACTAATCGCTGCTCTGCCTCTCCAATATCCTCTTGGGCTATAATAAATGGACTCCATTATAACAGTTATATAATTAATTACCAGCCCCTAGCATTATTTTGCCTTTCATAGCAGATTTTACTAGAAAACTAGCGAGTTTTTCTCTGACAGATTTATTGGGTATAGAATTTAACGCATGAATCAATTTCACATCTCCGAGATGTCGTTGTTGTAAATCTTTACTTTTATACGCAACGTCATGAACATGACACGCTTGATCAATCTTATTTATTGGATACTCTCCAAGTCTTGGTTGATCTTGATCATCAAGTCGGATATCAAGTCGAGTTCCAGGACCACAATAATTATATCCAGGAAGATGTTTCTCACCGGGGTATTTAGCCCATGGAACTCCTGGCAATTTCCCTAATGAAGCAGCAATATCCCCACCACTGACTGACAAGTCAAGAGGAATAAATTTATATTTTTTTTTTGTGCCACATTCTACACATTTACCTGTAATTGCACGTCTTTTTTTTTTTGTTGTTGTTGTTATTGTTGTTAATCCAGTGGTATGGGTAGGTGCTCTGCATCGAACGCAATATAAATTCATGTTATTTATTATATGGATATAATTGACTTTTCTGCGACACAAAAACAAGGACCAGTAAAGCATCATCCAGCGCTACCGAATTCTATCAGAATGATTATAATAGGCCCATCTGGATCAGGCAAAACACAATTATTGCTTAATCTGATAATGCGATGGCTCAAGTGGGATAAATTATATTTGGTAGCACCATCTGTAGATGATCAACGGTGTTACGAAGTACTTAAAGATTTTAATGAAAATGCAAAATTGCTGAATGAAGACGGTAATGATGTTGTTGACTTTATTACCGATATTGATGAAGCCCCATCTGTAGATGACCTAGATGGATTTATTAATAATTTAGTGGTATACGATGACGTTATGCTGGACAAACAATCAAATCCAGCTCGGATATTTTCTCGAGGTAGACATAAAAATACTGACGTGATCTATGTTACTCAGCGATATACACAAATACCTAAAGTGATCAGAGACAACTGCAATATTTTAGTCGTGTTTAATAGAGTAGATAATTATACCCTACAAAATATTTATTATACTTGGTGTTCAGGGGATATGGATATGATCAAGTTTAAAAACTTCTTTTCAAAAGCACAAGCTGTTCCGTTCGGATTTATTACAATAAATCTACA
>JAECUM010037426.1:0-31536 GCA_016617855.1 Megalonaias nervosa
GGAAGTTCTACATACCTGACATTTGTTATGATTATAAGTGGTAAACACGATGTTTACGCGAAATATTAAACAATCTGGACCACACACTCTCATATATAGAACAACATGAAAAGATTGAATTAGACATTTTTATGTGAATATGAGCACTTGTTTCCTAATGTTGCAATTGGACAAATCAAATCTATAATGACTTTGAGATTCTAGAGTCTACACCTGTGAAACATCGCCCTTAACAGGATGAATCCTCTCAATGAAGACTGTTTGAAAAAGGAAATACAACACTTACTGGAGAATGATTTTATTGAAGCAAGTAAAAGCAATTGGAGTTCACCATATATTCTTGGGCCTAAATCATATAATACATTCTGCACGTGTACTACTCACTAGATACCACCAAATCGGATACATCGTAAATGGCAAGAAAATATGATTACATTGAAAAAATTGAAAATATAACATATGTCACCAAGTTTCGCCTTTTCAAAGGATTCTGACAGATTCATATCAAGGAAAGAGCAAACGAAATTTATACTTGTTCAGCTCCAGATGGACTTATATAAATATAATAGATTTAATGACATAATGCATAACGTGATGCCATTTGGTATGAAAAATTATCCGGCAACACTCCAGCGTTTATTGAACATGATAACATCTAGACAAGGGACATATGAGTGACGCGTGCATCGATGATGTCATCTACAGCTGTACCTGGAAAGATCGCTTCGAAACCATTCGGAAATTCTTTTATCGCCACCATGATGCAAATCTGACAATTAATTTATATAAAAGCAAGTTTTACCGTGTTTGCGTCACATGTTTATGACTTATTATTGGAAAAGGTCAGGTTAAACCATTAGATGGTAAAGCCAAGATTAGATCTGCATTCCGGGTGTTAATTAGGAAAGTTTTATTGGTCTTACAAGCGTCAGGAATCTTTTCACAAGCTAACGGCCATACGTTAAGGTGTACCACTTTTTCTGCTCCAAACAGGCACACCATTATTTCAGCTCCAAATTAAAGTAAATTATTAAAAATGTTCTGTTGTTGCAAGCAAAGTAGGCGTTGGGGAAGTATTATTCAAGAATGTTAAAATATTGTGCTATTTTTTCTGCAAAACTAAACAACCACCAGAGCAATTACTTTACAAGCGAGAACGAATGTTTGGCTTAATATTGCAGTTGGATCATTTTCAAATGTTTGTTCAGCTCCTTCTGTGATTATTGTATACAGTGATCACGACCTCTAAAGTTGTTACTTTCGTTAACAAAATGAGAAACAAAAATCAGATATTGTTGAGTTTGAGCTTGATGCTGCAGGAATACAACCTTGAACTTAGGCACATCAAGCGAAAAGATGATGTGATCGCAGATGCACTTTCACGTTCACAAACGAGAACAAATGTTTGGTTTGATATTGCCGTTGCATCATTTTCAAGTGTTTGTTCAGCTCCTTCTGTTATTATTGTATACAGTGATCACGACCTTTAAAGTTGCTACTTTCATTAACATAATGAGAAACACAAATCAGATATTCTTGAGTTTGAGTTTGATGCTGCAGGAATACAACTTTGAACATAGGCACATCCAGCGAAAAGATAATGTGATCGCAGATGCATCTTCACGTGTATACATGCACCATATTTTTGTGTAATTAAACTGGGTATTATTAATGATATATATTTTTTATATTATTTTAATTATTATAGTATCATGCACGTAAAACCATATTTATGCTGTAAATTTTTATTTATAATTTGGAGGTGTTATATATGTTCATATTGTGTGTTTCATTTTTGTCCTTAATTGGGGTTGGTATTTTTCTACTACTAAACCTTCATCATGAATGTAAGTAGTATACAAGATGTTCATTTTGATTTCAGTTCAAGGCCTGACCTTGGTTACGAATTAGTGGGGGTTTTCCGTTCGACATATATACATCGTATGTAAAGTGAAATTTGTGTCTCAAGGGAACTTGATAGATAAATAGTTCATACCTTTATCATATCAGACTTGGAAATCTATGATCGGAGTTTATGGTAGTGTTCAGATGTTATTCTTGAGGAATAATTTATCTCAATCATTCATTAGATTTACTAAGTTCTCATTGATTGTATTGAATATTGTTTTGAGATTATTGTGAAATCATCCAAAGATATTTATGCTTGCTCTCTTGGTACACCTAAAATCTATCCAGTAATCTTCTCTCTTTACTCTAATTTGTAATGTGAATGTGCTATCCTCGTTTCTTATTATGTTAATATTCACATTTGTATAATGTCTGATCGTATACAGAAATTTTTTAATATTTCCGGATTGGGATTGGAATGTACACAAATGTTGTTTCGTTTTGTTTACTTCTTTGGACACGCAATGTCGATTTCTGTCACAGCTATTCATTTTTTTTTCTTCTCCGAAAGCAGCAGCGCTTTCAATGCAATAACTGTGAATGTCATTTGAGAGAGAGAGAGAGAGAGAGAGAGAGAGAGAAAAAAAAAAAAAACGTATGCACTACTAAACATCAGCATCAACCCCTTCCCCCCAAAAAAACATTTTTAGGATTTCGACGACAAGATCTGATTCATTACATATTCCAATTAAAACTATACAAATACTTAGATCCCCGTATGTATTTCTCCTTCGATGGCTTTCCCTGATGACGTTAGGAATATAAGTTCTACTTCCTCCCTCATCCAGAGTTCCCCAAAAATAAAATTCGTCTTTCCAGTCAACTGAATGTAGACAGCGGACAATAACTCTTGTACATTACTTCCCCCCGCCGCCAACTGGTGGCGCTAGGTTTAAGCTTTCGATTTTAACTGGCAACAGCGTTCACCTCGAATCCCGAAATCTAATGGAATGCTACTTTTCATTCATTCATTCATCGAGGATTTTGTTATTTTCTGATGTAAATACGGATTGTTCTACAGGCGGTATACATTTTATGTTTTCAATTTTGACCATAATGATGTTGAGTTTTACACCTATGCGGAATTAGTTTTTGTTTTCTCTGACCGCATGGCTCTAGACTACTACTTTCTGGAGGTTCTTGTTTGAGCACACTAATTATTTATACCCCTGATATAGTAGATGTCTCTGATATTCGTTCCGCATGTGACTATGCATTCGTTCGTTTTGTTTTGTTATCTTCTGGTTGGGGAATCAACAATGACGAATATGTAAGCTAAATGGAAGAATGCAATACAGAGAGAAATCTTATGACTTATGCCTCGCATATATAAAGTGTACAGCGTCGGCTACGTGCTGCATGTGCTCCAGTTGGTAGGGGAAGACATGGTCGACAGTTATAAGAAAAATTCCAATTAACAGGGATTAACGTGGGAAATTAAACAACCGAGAGTATTGGTGTTTTGAACATTCGAGAATCAAAGGGCCGAGAGAAGTGATATTGTGAATATTCACCTTATACTTAGTATTTGACCGGTCTGGAGTAGGATGCAGAGACATCTGTGGATTATCGATATTTTGGGGAAGTTTTCACCGAATTCTAGGCAGTCCAGGTGGACTAATCCCTCCGCACGTCTTACCATGGTTTGTGGGCCTGTAAATCACGGCACATGGAGTTTATAAATGACTTGAAAGTCCATTGTTACGTCCTTCCAATTTCCTCTGTTTTATGGGACAATGTCGACACTTTGGGTGAGATTCCACCTAATTCTAGGCCTCAAAAGTGGAGTAAGTCCCCCAGCATATTCGAATATGGCCTTTCGACCTGTACATCCCTGTTCATGGAAACAAATAATGACTTGTAATGCTCTGCGACGAATAGCCGCGTCTCAGTTCTCATGCCGTCTCGGCTGCCAAGCCGCACATTAGTCTTTAAGCTGTTTCGGCTGCCAACAATATCGTCTTGCCATCCAGCTTTCGATTGATACCGTTTAGTGACCGTATGGCTTCCGTTACATATTGTTCTCTGCCTCGTGATCTAGAGCCATGGAAATTTAACATTATTCTGGACCTTGCTTATGACACGTCCTTCCGCATAACATTACCAAAACTCCGTCAGTGCAGTCGTCTATACTGCCGCCATACGCCGACACCGGTACTAGCTGTTTTTGTTTTCGACAAGCCGCTCACACCGAATCGACGACTACATTCTGCTGATAACACTAGCCATTTACTAGCGGCTTACCATCTTGGAAAGTAATGTGACAGTACTCGAGACGATAAGCCTCCGGAAATGTACTATCTTGATCTCGATCAGGACTACCCGTACACTAAATTTGGGAATAAAGCTGATAATGGCTGAATGCTCAAATCCCATCATTGATGGAAATGAGTATAGCTTTAAGGTGGTAATAAACATATTCGGTGTTGCCGAACTCAAAATGTCCACCACCGCCTCTTCTGCACCGGCATGTCAAGGCCTCGGTTGTTTTGACGAAGAGGAAAAGAGCCACTTTGAAGCTTATTCCCAATATAATAGACACGTATTTGTTGTTGGACTTGGCATCCCAGGTGATATTTCAGACTGCAGACATTGCCGGCAATGCCCACCACTTCTTACCTATGAATTTCCATTTGGATCGACTCTGCCGTTCGATAATAAGATAGAGGATTTATACAGGCAGGCAGCCCAAGAATTGCACCTCTGCGCAGCAACTATCTCATTATACATTATCTCCAATTCAACTTCAATGACGGGATGACCGGAGACAAAGAAATTTGGAATCGTTCTTTTCTCAAACCGAAAGTCAACTGCTATCCCAATCCTATACAGGAAGGCAATATGCTAATCTGTTTAGACTGCAGTCATATTAAGGGGATCTGAAACAACGTTTCTCTACCGCTAAACCTCAGGTCTCTCGCCTTTGACCCGTGTCCCCGACATTCCGCAAGCACCTATTCCGATACGCGAACGACTCTTGCTTTTTTCAAAGAGACGAATAGGTCTCTCTCCCCCAAGCGAATGGTGGATCCAAATTGTCTCATAGGCCTAACATTATAAATCAAGCACCATCCCCTTTCGTCCTCTCCGTTCCTGACTGAAGTACCACTGGACTAGATAAAGGACTCATGGTACTTATTCACTTCGCATAGCAATCCTATGCAAAAATCATAATATTAAAAATTCAATAACTTTAAATTTCTGCGTGCTCATGATCAAATCTATATTTATCAGCATATATGCATCCTGGATTACAACTTATGAATAGAGAAAAGTATATGAGCCGCGGCATTTTATGGATGTAATATTTCTGAAAAAGTATCAGATCGTTCTGCATGTGTTTGAAACACGTGCTTTCCGTTCCGAACCTAAGAGGCAAGTGTTAATTTCAGTAATGAGTGCTCCAAGCTCAGTACTATTTAAGGACTTAAATTTCGTAATAAAACAATGTCTCTATTTATTTTAAGTTACAATTATGATAGGCTCTCGACAGCTTTTAAGGAAAAACCGATATTTCCTTATTATCCCATCCTGGCCAGACAAGCGCATATATACTCTCTTTTTTCAGCCCTTTCCAGACTGGTGCCCATTTTTCCATACAATTAGTACCGAGTGGACACACGTGTCTAGACAAAGATCCGGACGCTAGTGTAGAAGCTGGCGTTGGAGAGGCTATTTGGTTCGGCTGGCCAATTGCATTCAACATTTATACGGCAAAAGCAGTCTGCCTCGCCATCCGTCCGAAAAAATTGGAATCTGTCAAGATCGAACAGGAGCATATATTCATATTCCAGTCCCATCCTTCCTTATGGTTTGTATACTGAGGAAATTTTATCAGTTTCACGTTACACGTTGTCTTCTGGTTTGAACATAAGTTTTTGAGCCTTTATGAAACTATTCCAATTTATGGTATCACTGGTCCGTATAACTTCATCTATTTCCACGGACCCCTATTTGGACGACATCTTCCAGAAGTACATGATCCGTTCTATTCAAGTCAAAGAAAAGAATGATATCAATAAACGTGTGCATCATTCAGGTTTGCTGATCAATTAGGAAGTCCCATTTATATCCGTCCAGCCGTTCGTCCAACTGGGTATTGGTGTTCCAGCCACATCCACCTGATAGGTCTTCACTATCCTTGGATGGTCTGAATCATCAACTTCGTAGAATAGATTTCCAACACAAAATGGATAACAACCAGGGTGTTTCTACATTCTCCCTTTCAAGATGATCTTGCTATTTTAAGGGTGTCCATGAGAGAATCAGTGTAAAGTATGATATAGTATGATTTCTGGTCCAGTGTCGCAACCAATGTTGGTTCAAGAGATTAATACCTCGAACCCGGATATGACCGTGAGTACAAACGCGAAACACGTGTGATTGAGCGATACATCTGTTATCACTCTTCGACACTGTCAAAATGAAAGCATTGATCAAAGCCTGTAGTTTTAGGAGCAATCATCTGCAAAACGAGATAGTTCTCATCATGTCAGAAAACTCTGCGGTACTAAGTTACCTAAACTTTATATTATGGTCTGTGGGTACCGTCGTTGGTGGACATTGCACAACATATACATCCCGATCAAACATATTCCAAACATACTCAGTGTCTTGGCCATTCTCTGTCAAAGACGAAATTCGTTCTTGATAGAGATTGGTTCCTCCATCCTCCGGTCTTTCATCAGATTCGACAGCTCTCAGTAAGGAGTGCCAGCGACCCATTGCCGACCCCCAACGATTTTAAATTTAAAGATTATACAGATTTGAGGGTCCAGGAGTGCCAAATAATTCTGATTGTCCCTCTTGACTGGGACAAACACTGGATCAACGATCTTCTCGATATAGATATACATCTATCCAGGAAGCATCCTGCCCAGCCTACTTTCAGTGTCTATATATGTCCCGGCGTTATATAAAACGCAGCACAATTTCGTCCCAGAAATTGGTTGCCATCAGCGGGCAATAAAAACGTCATCAAATACCCTTTCTCTTGTATTGACAAGGCCAAAATGGACTTTAAAACAGGACCCAGTACCCGTGCGATGATTTAACTGAATCAAACAACCAGTTTCTTGAGCTCAAAAACGCCTCTTTCTCCTGGTCAAAACTTGGATAGAGGACATAAACCTTCAAATCTCTCTTCCGAAGTACACTTAAAACGTCTTTCTACAAAAGGGGTCATTTTTATTTTCTTCCTCTTCCTCTTTATCTCAGACCGCTGGGTAAAACACTTCCAACAATTCCTTCCACAACAATCAGTGCTTCAGTCACTTCTTTGATCAAGTGTCATACCACCATGGTCAAAATATTCCTCCGCATTGCACCAACAATTTTTTCTTTTGTACCATTTGTCAAAGAATAGTTCGATCCTTTGCTAAGAGTTCTCTTTGATGTTTAGAGGGCTATATTTCCTTTCAAGACATTTAAAAAATATTCACTCATGTTTTGATATTTTCTTTCGGGGCTGTTTGAATGAGTTGTTTTCTCGTGGGTGGATGGGCTTTCGACAGGACCGACATCACGTCCCATTGTTTGAATAAACAAAGACAGTCCTTTCCGTTTGCTATTTTTGACAGGAGAGTAATGGCGCTGGTGTGCACTTCTTTTGGTGGCATAGTTTTCTGTCAGGAGCAATACAGCACTGAATCAAATAGACTGGTAAGGGTCTTCCTTATACTGGAATACGCATCCACTGATTGTCTGTACGTCGTACAATTTTCATAATGGTTATCACTCATCGTTGAGGGGTTTACAACGGAGTATATCGTGACAGTTCTTGCTTGGACAAATCCAGTAAACTTTGTAACACTCCTGATCTCTGTCGTGCTTGATCTTGAGAATAGTCCTTTTTTAGTGGATGCCATTGAGGCTAAAGAAGAAGAGGTCTTCGCCGGAGAAGTTCCTTTAGAAACGGGTTTCCATTTTTTCATCAAATTTGGAACGACGCGTGTCAAATCAGGTTTCGATGGCATCACGAGCAAAGGCGAAGTGGAAGAAGCTGCTGCTTGAGAAATGGTCACCTAAGGCCGCGGTTTTGGGAGTAAGGTTGCGTCCGGGCAATACCACCTCTCTTTCGGGTAGAAGCTATTTTAATGGGTCTTTTCTTTTTCTTGGTACATTCCTTTTCTGAGGATGAGACCTAGTCGTGCCACACTGTTTCGCCTTGGATAGTCTTTGGGGAGAGACTATTTTCTTAAGTGTGGCTGCTGTTGAGACCTTAGGATCCCATTTGCTACCTCCAAGTTTCAAAACGATTAGCTTTTGGTTTCAGTGTCAATTCTGGGATCAGCCAGTTGCGACACGGCTACATTATGTCTGTCATAAAACTTTGGGTTTACGAGGGATGTGAATGATGCCTTAAAGTAATTGACGCGCTGTCACCGTAAACCATCGTGAGACTTCTTTGAGACTAGCTTATAACGCACGAGCACGCACTTGTGGACATTTTCTCTCTGATTCCATAAATGGCACGAGTTAATGTGGCTGCAGGATGAGACTAAAAGGAAGTCATGTTTACGATTTGTGAGACAGACAAGACGTGTTGTAGGGTTTTTACTCCGACTAGTATGTGTAAACGACAGGCCCTCTGTCTTGGCAACAGTAGTTTAACAGATGAGAACGAATTCGCAAAATAATCCTCTGCGGTTGGTTATATATCGAGGAGTAAATAGCCGTGATTTGTTTGAATGGCATCATCGTATGCGTAAGCCAGCCAACACGTAGTTAACACTTGCACTTGAGATTTATCTCGGGGACTTTTAAACAAAATAACACTGTCATTTGACTATGGTGCCCTATGTGCAAACGCAAAACTTTAATTTCTTCTTCGTCTTCTCCTAACATATCGTAGAAGATGACCAGATGTGTTTGAATTGTGTCATCCAGGATCCTGACGTTTTCGCAACGACTGCCTTCTACAAGGGCGATGGATTCTCCTTGACTTTCTTGAAGGTGGTTGTAAGCCGATTGCCACGATTTGTAGCACCACAAGATGGGCTGTGGTGGACGATCTATCAAATGGTTTTTGTTCTCGATCAAATGTTGCACAAATTCGGTTTTGCCTGAACCACTCGGTCCAGCAACCAATATGTTAGAGGGATGGCGAAGATATACTACCTCCCAAAATGACCGACCTAACGTTTCTTCAATGTCTTTGAGTTGTGAAGAAGATGTAGAATGGGAATATGTGTCCATAGCGATAGTGTTCAGAATTTTGAAAATAACATAGACAAGATAATATATTTTATACTTTTCAGGATACGTTTATTGAGTGTCAAAAAATGCGACTTGACACCAAATACATAAGAACCAATAGGTTAAGTACATGGCAAATATATAATGCAAAACGATCAAAATGCAACACAAAGAAGTCACTGTACAACATTTTCGAGGAATGTGTGGTGTCCTAGAATTTCTGGAGACATTCTGTAATGTTCCTTGAGTCTCTACTTTATTGACAGTCTCTATGTTTTGCCTCCCAGAATGACCTTTCTTTCTTGTTGATGTCGACGAGGGAACTGCTGTCCTAAATTTGGTTTTCTTCTATGTCGGGTTCTTCAGTCACTTCGACTAACACGGGTATAAATGCCACATTTGTAAAGGCCGTTTCTTCTGGAATCAATTACAAATGTCTTTGGCATAGTCAGCCACTTATTGCGCCCAAGCATCAACGTCAACACATTTCCAGTCCTGTACATCCTTTAAGTGAGGGTTTAGGTCACAAGCTACATGCACATCTTAGTAAGCATCTAAAGTCGATACAGTTTTACGCATCTTTTCATTACGTATAATTTGAAAAGTATCGATATAAAAGTGCTACGCTTTTATAAGAATGAGTGTCTTCTGCACATTTAAAGGAGGAATTATGATTTCTTTATAGGTACTGTTCGTAAATAGCCCACAAGGAATCTGCTGACAACCGAAATGCCAGAAACGAAGTCGCTAACACGCACAGCACATGGCATCCTAAATTCAAAGGAAACAGTTATTTTCAAAAGTTTTGGCAAACCTCCAAAGTCTGAATATGGTCAGTGATGTCCTTCCAAGGAATCTTTGGAAAGATACTGATAAAGGTCGTACCATGATGGTAAACTTTTATACGTACGTTAGACAACTTCTGGATTTTCCTTACTTATTGCACACTTGTAACAGAGTTGTCTGTATCAATGTAAAAATTAATTTCTGGCCACTGTCGACGAGGGTAACTTTCACGAATGGCATCACATTCTAAGGACTAATACTCTGAAAACATAGTCTTGTTCAAGAGAAATATTATTACTTTGTTGACTTTTGCACTTTCCTTTTGTGAATTTCCAGACAAAAAAGTTCTAAAGTCACAAATTGAGACTTTACTCTTGCAAATTCGGTCCAAATTTCGTTGCAGATCTTGTATTGCAATTCTCTTGGCAATCCTTGAATATTACTTTTCATATTTTGGTTTAAATATTTGACTTTAATGAGTAAATGGTGTTTTCTAACTTTTGACTCTTAACCAGTCTGGCTTCTTAAGCAAAAGTGACACACCGCAACTGAAGTAATTGACTTTATCTCCTTCTCCTAAGTAGACCAATCCATCTCTGGCTAATTCTCTGGGTATAGGTCCTCCCAGACATTTAGGCCTCTTTCCTTTGAACGTTTGGAATCAACGTCAAAATCTGACGATTTGGTGAGTGAGTACACATAGAAATTTTTGCGGTTCGTAGGTGGTAACTATAACAACTTGATCCTCTCCTGGCTGTAAAGCTTCTTTCAGCACACCAAAGTTCACCGCTTGAATTATTCGATGATTTAACACCAGACGGTATGCAATTCTTCTCGTTTGTCTCGGTATTCGTAACCGTAATTGTATTACCGCCTCTAGCATAACTTATAATCTTGTTTTCGGGGTGCTCATCCGTACAGGTTACTAAATGGTCTCCTTTGAACTTAGGATGAGGATGATCATGGCGATCGATGTAGATGCAACTGTCCGTGTCAAAGAACAGGACACGATCTCCTAACTGGTGTAAGGCTTCGTACAATTTTAAGCGAGCTTGGACCATCAATTAAGCAGCAAAGATGACATTATCAAATTCGTCCTCCAGTACAAACTCTTTTTCTCCTAATTTACCATGATCTTATCTTGGTGAGAGACCTCAACGTGTTTCGTGTATTGTCGTTTGTCGTAAATCATGCTTAAATAGCGGCAGAACTCAACTAAGTATTCTGTCTTAGAGAAACACGGTCGTTGTGCTATATTTTCTCCACAGTCAATTCAACTTGACTTTGACAAACGATTGTCTTTCTTTGTTTTTCTCGAGGTGGCCTAAACTGATGCCTTCCTTGGAACGGTACTCCCCTTTAAATTTCTCTCGGTCGTCGGGATCGGGACACCAGGAAGAATATCCACTAGATTATTGTTTGATTTTTGAAATCGCATCGACGTACCCAGAGAAAAGGTCTTGCTGAGTGTCATCTGTCTTAGGAAAGTGGTAAATTTCGTGCACTTCTAACAGCTGGTACATATAGCAAAACAATTCCACGCTGACCAACGTTGAAGTCAATTCGTGTTCTTCCCGGGTGTGATGACAAGATTGGTTTGGTTACAGGTTTCGGCCTTTGTACGGCACAACAGAAACATGAGTTTTCCTTGGCAATGGTAAAATAAGACGGGATGCTACAAGTGAGGGGGAGGTGAGACTTTGCATCTAATCAAGCTTTAGTATTGTCAAATGTTTTTTACGTCGATGAGTTCCGTTACCATTAGTGGCAACATTTGTACATCCAAGGATACAGTGAACACATATCCAGATATTTTATTGCTTCTTCTTTCTTCTCGTTCGCGTGGAAGAGCAGACATATGGCATTCGTGCGTCCTCCAAACAAAGTCCATTGGGTCTAGACGGCCTACCAGGTTGCAGCTTTCCACAATGCAATTGAACTCGGCATCGGTTTCAACCGGAGGATGTACTTGTGTTCCAACTTTTCAATGACTCGGTAATCCTGTTGATCTAATTTCAATCGCAGTTGACAAGTTTCCTCATATACATCTTCCATGGTACGCTCTGAGAATAGATATTTCATGTCATGTTGAGGTTAACAAGTAGGGAATGTATAATATAAGCATTCCTGAAACTACTCCACGTTCTAGTGGTCTTTTGTGTCCCAGCTATCCACCGAATATGTTCCAATTTTCTTTTCGCCTCCTCCGTTTCTGGCATGTTGAATCCATTTGCCTTCCGTTTCGCACAAGTAATATTGCTACAATCAGGTAAGTAGAAAACGATTCGTAAATTCACTTCGACGAGTCACGTAGAAATTAGGAGTGTGAATAAAGCTCTCATGCATGCATTTGAAATCAAATGAGATGAAATACTAATTTTCCTTTTGAGCCTCCTCCACCAACTTCGATCGGTATCTTTTAAGGTAGCATTTCTCCAAGTCCTCGATTTGGCGACACATATGATATACAGTCTCTATCCTTTGCAAATGTGCACGTTGGGGTTGTTACTGAGTATGATTTGTCCACATGTGGAGCACAGTCTGAGGAGTTGGCAAACACTTTTGGTGCTGTGAACTTTGCGTCGTGATATGTTGTTGGTAAAAGTTCTGTCACAACCTGACCAATGAATTCGTTCTTGTCGTTCGTGAAGACATGGCTTAGAGGCTAAACAATCCCGACATTTCTAGCCAAAATGAATGTGTAACTCCCGAGTGTTAACCCAAAATCGTATTCCTCGCAATAGTAAGAGTGTCCGAGGAATTTGGCGATACTAGTAATGGCATCGAAATGTCCTTCGTGATGATAGACGTGAATGTAACTTCTGTCTGGGATATCGTCGCCACGAAACTCCAGGAGTTCTTGCACGTCTTGCCGGTGTACTTCGAACGTGTAGCATGGAGCTAAAACGTCTTGCATTTTTTGTATTTTAATAAAGCAACAGTCTGTCTCTTCGGACAAGCCATCTTGCTGTAATATGAATTCTGATTCTCGTTTTTGTTTGGTTCGGTCCGGATGTCTAATGTTCTGCAAGGCTCTTTTCCATTCTACTTTAGCGAAGTTCGTCCACTAATAACATTTTTCTGTGTCCACTCCCTACCGGGGGGGGGGGGAAACATGGGTCATGTAAAGTGTAGCTTTTCCATCGGTGATGTGATATTGGTCATTGGATTGCTGAACGTGTCTAATCTTGTCGATAACTTTAGAGGTTGTCAGTTATGCCAGGCTGCTAAATTCGATCCAGACGGGCGACTTCAAACTGTTGTGATAAATGGAATGTCTGAAACGATTGTCTTCTTTGGCTTGGCATTGTTGGTTTAGTGTGGTTAATAATTAATCCCACAAATCGGTGATTTACCCTTTTGTTTTCTCTACAGCATTTCGGACTTGAAATGTTTACGTTTCACCTTGTAAGGCCGTAGTTCTAAATTTTCTGCAGCAACGTGTTTTTGTCTCTCGAATGTGGTAATAATATTTGGGTACTACTGGTTGGCTTCGGCTTACAATAGATTCTCTCGGCCTAATAGCATACGTGGAAGGTATTGATTCAGACTAACTCATCTCGTCCTCTGGCATGGATTTGAGCCAGACTTCAGCTACCGTGTGTGGCCTATCATTTTCGTCTCCTTTCTCATTGAAATCGTGCGAATGTTTCATCTTGATTGCAAAATTGCAAATTACTTCGATCTGCCGCGCAATGAACTCTATATATAAGGCTGGTGCCTTACCTAATGGTATTCTTCAACTCCCAAGCAGTCAAGAAAATGGAAGAGCCAATGGAGACCAAGCTTCTGATCAAACCTTTGCGAGGCGTCGTATGAAGGTTTGCTTCAGAGAAGGCAAAGGTCTACTCATCCTTTCGAGATAAAAGTTAAGATACTTTCTACCTGTCAGACGAAAGGACAATGGGCTTCATAACGTCAAAGCAAGGCAGGAGACAAGAGAGAAAATGGTTAAATTAATATTGTAATTGTCAAGAGAAAGGACAGTTGTCTTCAGAGTACCCTAAGAAAAAAGACACCCGATCGAAGAAACAAGAGTGGAAGAAGGTTTCCCAAGATGATGCGGAAAGCTCCGAAAAGGATGAAGAACAAATACTAGGCAAGAAAGATAAGAACAAAAGACGAAAAGAAAGTGAAGACGAGGAAAACATGTGGCAGTGAGGAAATCAAAAACAGGAGAGAGAGAGAGAGAGAGAGAGAGAGAGAGAGAGAGAGAGAGAGAGAGAGAGAGAGAGAGAGAGAGAGAGAGAGAGAGAGAGAGAGAGAAGGTAACTAGCTGGGTGGGTGGGTGGGTGTTACGTAAGTGCGTACGTAAGTAGGTGTGTATGGGGTGATAAGATATATAGGTAGAGTCTCCTATCAAATATGAGAGATTTTAAATATCAATCGTGGTGGTCGGACTCCTAAAATGAATGGGTGTGTGAGAGAGAGAGAGAGAGAGAGAGAGAGAGAGAGAGAGAGAGAGAGAGAGAGAGAGAGAGAGAGAGAGAGAGAGAGAGAGAGAGAGAGAGGGAAACACTTTAACATGGAGACGGCGCACTATTCTCTATGACATTAAAATGGAGACGGTACTCAAGCAGTGTAACAGCTCTTCTTTAGAGACATTACCATACTATTGTAAATGAAACACTAACCTATCCAAACACTGCCAATATTTAAAGATTGAGAGACTAATTGATTGTCTAATCAAATGATAGATTGATTTATATTGATTTATTCCTGCTTTGTCTTGTTTTTTTAAGATACTTTAAAGCAACACATTACATAACGATAAGAAATTAGGCAATTAAAGTCTTATGATGTCCTATGAATTAATCACACATCAAAGTTTAGCAAACGTAAAAAAAATAAGCAAAAGTCAAAACAAATGAATACCAGCAGTAGCAATTACTTATCGTCAAATACTACACTTGAAGTATATATGTATTGTGCAAGGATTTATTACAGTCAAAAGTCTTGAGACTCTGTAAACCGAAATATTATTTTTGCTTTCGTTAGAATCTTATAATGTCCATCAAACAAGTGTTAACTATAATTAGTTGTTAACAAATTATTTAACTTTTGAAGCTGTAACTTTTTTGAAAAAACATATGCAACAAGAATAGTCAACTTACTATCTGCTTTGCTTTTCAGCGAAGTTATTAATTATATATAATTCCTGAAAGCTCTCTAATCAGCTGAATACATGCTATCATATATCTTCATGAAATACTAGGTATACAGTCTTATCATGTGTATCTATGACCACGTTTTCCCAATATTTGTGAAAATATTTGTGAAATATTATTTACACCAACAAGTATTATAATCAATATAGTATCATCTAATTGATCATATATATAGTATATATATATATATATATATATATATATAAGGTTGTTGGTGCAGTAGTGTAGTATATATATATATATATATATATATGTTGTTATATATATATATATATATATAATTAGATCTTCTATCGTATGCTTTCTGTGATCCAACTTTGAGGGACCATTCATTGAAATGTGTAAAATACGGTCATCACTTGCTTCCCTGCCATAAGGGACACATTCCATACTTCGCTTTCGTTCTATTCCTCCGATACGAACTAATGGCTCCAATTTTCTACAGGGGAATTGTTTGCTTGTTTCCATAAATTGTGCATTTCGAATTCTGGGTTAGATTTTGTTTTAAATCAACCAAATAATTCCGATCTATTTCTGATTCTTATTTTATGTACGTACTCTTGTTCCAGTTAAGTGTTTCCATATTAATTGCAATCGAAAATAAAGTCGTTGAGAAAAATTTCAAAATCATACTTTTTGAGCGCAGTATATTTATGATATATGTGAGAAAAATAAATATGTATGGGGTAGAACTAACAATTTAGAAGAACATCTTTGTAGCGACTAGGTTTCCCAATGTCGTATGTACGACTTAAAAATATACGTTTTTACTTAACTATGCGAGGTTCCATTTAAATCATTCTGAAACATATATAGTAGATCCTATCGACGATCTGTGATGGATATGTTGTAACCTTCGAGGAATTATCTCTTTCGGATGAAAAGCAAAATTTGTTAAAACAGAGACTTAAAAATATATTGATAAAATATTTAGAGAAAAACAGGTGCCCTGAGTATAATTAGTAATCCTGTATCTTCCTTGGAAAAGAAGGTAATAGAATTGAGATTTAAGTACCAGATGCAAATTGAATTAAAAAAAATAACTTCATTTTCAAAAGAAATGATGGAAATCCAAAATGAGAAAGAAGAGAGAGAGAGAGATGAAACTTCAGAAAGAGGAAAGAAAGATTAACAAATGTAAATTAAATGAAAGATGAAAACCGAAGAGAAGAAATGCAAATGAAAATGCAAATGCAGAAATAAGGAAGGTACTAACAAATGCTTCTCAGATAAATAATCCACACATTGTTGAATTAAACAAGTCCAGCTTTCTCAAAACCACTGATAATTGGGTCCGATCCATTCCTCATTGTCGCTTGAGCTGCAATAATCCATTCAGCGTGAATTGGCTTGATTAATGAGGCTGATTGGTTTACTAATACTGTGCACTGATCGTCACCAGTAACATCTTTTTGTGTAATGGCATCCATGACCTGTTTAGCACACTACTCGTGGAAGTGTCAATTTAATTCTTTGTACTCTTTATTTACTGTCAAGTGTAATGGGTGAAGTCGGTCTTTACAAGATGCAGGCAAAAAACAAAAGGAGTGATTCCATTGTCTCTCAATTTAGTTAGCATCTTTGCACTTTGGTGGGCTCAAAACACATGAAATAATGCCACTGCTTGCTGATTGCATTGCACAAGGGGCAGCCGGTCACGTGCTTTGTTCACATATGGAATGATGACATTATCTACATAACGTATCATAGATTCTTCGTTACTCAAGTGTGAATCTGTTTGAGTCAAATCCCAGTGGTTAGGGAAAACTACACCATTAGGCAGGCATCTGTCAGTCTTCCCTGCTTAAATGACTTATGGCAGCAGGAGAGATCCGGATTTTGTTATTGCGAATAAATCGTAATCTGCCTATTGTTATCAAGTGCAGAATTTGACATTTGCTTAGATCCATCGGCTTCCATCGTCCAATCGCCACCTGGCACCAGTTGGCATCCGGTCTGACCCAATGTATTGTAAGACAGTCTGGAATATAGTGCTGTTTCACTTCAATGTTAATATTCTCCAAGAACGTTTCTTAAAGTCTTCAAACTCACGGGGCAGCTGTTTTACGATTTTCATTCTTTTGTTCTTAACAAATCCCATACGGCGAAGTAGCGACCTCGCCCAATACTTGGTGATGCTGATGCGTCCACCACAACGTGCCAGCTGGCTGCCAGCATGCTTGGTCAGCACAGCCTCTGCCCCAGCCATTACACTCCTAACATTGATCACTCCTCCATTAGTTCTAACTTTCTTGATCGAATCTTGTATCTCCGCATGAAGCATGCTTCCTAGTATCAAATGATTGCCCCTGGGTGATTTGGGTAAATTCAAAAGTTCCTGTCCATCTTGCTTTTCTAATTGTATGTATTGGTTCCGCATTTTCCGCAGAGTGGTCTCACTGATCGTTCAACAAAGATCGCTACTGAATTTGCGGGCTGCCTTGGCAACACCATTATCAATGAAGTATCTGACTATCTTTCCCCGGATTTTCACAATTATAATTGTAATACTCTCCTCGCTCTCTTTTCCGGGACAGTGACTGAAGTAGGTATTCTACTGCGTCATTATCTGCCTGGTAAGCAAGAGCCTGGGTCGTATTCGCACCTTCGAACGGGTTAGGAAGTCCAGGAACCGAGGGGGGAGGGTCTAAATTGAATTTTACCACTCTTAAGCAACTGTGTTGACGCCACGATCGTCAGAAAGTACTGATGGTGCAACCTGATGGACAGTGGTTTAAGTAAGAGATCATTCATATGTACTTTAATGACTGATTGGCCTAGTGTTGTTGGCTGCGTCGGCTTCCTTTCATGCTTAGCACTCAAACGAAAACATGGCGAAGTGATTAATCTTGACAGGTGTTTTATTTGTGCTCATAGAGATGGAAGTATTGTTTTAGTGTTGTTGGCTGCGTCTTCTTCGACTGATGTAATGCACTGGGTCGCAAACACTGTGAAAGTATTGAACTTGCCAGGTCTATGACTTGTGCTCATACAATTGGTAGTATTGTTTGAAGCATTAAAGTGACTGACATATGCGTCGGCATAGTTTTACTCTTTTGTATTCTATATATTGGGTATCTGTGGAGATTAAACCATGGAATTAAATACCTACTAATATGCAAACTTTATCAGGCAAAACCACGAATTTAAGTACCCTAGAAAATGCCCTTTGTTTACAAACCACAAAAAATGAGCCCAACGAAAATAAATGAGAATTATAAAAGCTTCGAAACTGTGTGTATGGGTGAAATAGGTCACGGGTCGACTATAGGATGCAGAATTTAAGCATTCGGTTCACTTGTTTAGGTGTGTGTATCAATGAGATATGAACCCGACGCATGCTTATGGACAGGACTATTGATGGATGCTTCTTATCCGCTTTTATTTGTGGTGTTTACGTATATCTTTCAGTCGGATTAATGTATAATTGATGTCTTAAATGTTGACGATTGCTTGAATCATTCATATACTGGCATTATTCACATGAATGGGTGTTTGTAAATATTTTATTTAGGCAATGTAAATGTGAACATGTAGCAGATGGTTAAATTACAAACTACAGTCCTATCGTTAAAAAGCATTCAGAGCTAAGTACATGTGTAAATTGGTGAAATCAATAAATAGCATGTGACAGGGTTATTGTTGGGTGTTGTCTTAACTTCTTTGATTTAGTTGTGAAATGTGTGCGAGAGTGACACGCATATATTGCATCAGCTGACCTAGTAATGGGTGCTTCCTACAAATTGTATTTTGGTGTGTTTATATGTATCAGTTATTTAGCTGCATTGTAAAAATGTGCCTCCTAATATATGTGGACTACAGTACCGTTTCATTCCTCGCAAATGTGTGCATAGGTATGACATTTGTATACTATAGAAAATTGTTATCCGTGTTGTGCAACTGTATACATTAACAGTCATAAATTATCAAGCAAAGTCTTTTAGGTGGATGTAGTCCACAGGGGTTCCATTAGGATGAGCAATGTGTACAGCTGTTTGTGCATGTGTGACGGATGCAGTCAGTTTTAGTAGTCAATGCGTCCCCCACGCATCGCAAACTTCTACGACGTTAAGTCCATATTTTAATTTATTGGATATTGATTTCCTCTGTTGGCCTTTCTTAGACTTTATGATTTTAAACTAAGTAACATAAATAAGCAAAGCCAACAAGTGAGGTAAAACTAACAAATAATGTGTCTTTAAATTAACAAAATATTTTTATTTCTCTAAATTACAAGTGAGAATTTAAAAGGAACGTACATTACTGTGAATTAAGTCCCGAATAATTCTAAATGTTGTATCACCAGTCTAACAGTATAGCGTGTTCCGAATGAATTTTAATAGCATACTGTTAAATATGTTCATCTACAAAAAGTGTTGATGTATTGCAATGATATAATCCAGAATGTCTTTGAATGAATCCACAACAATCCCCAAATAGTGTTTTAGTACAATAATTAAATGAGGACTTTGTAATTCTAATTAATAATTTAAATAAATGTTTCTTCTCATATAATATCTCACCACAAAAGTAAATGTTTCTAGAGACTGAACTTCAAACTTGAATGGTGACCTCTTTTACAAACCCATATATACAAACTTCATTTGACCAAAGACAAAATATAACGCTGAGGATGTGCGTCATTTTCAAACGTGAAATTTCAGCAAATTTTTAAACATGTTTAGTGCTTGAACTTCAATATTAAGAACATCTTGTTAATCAAAAATATGCATAACAAACATCAGATACTAAAACACAACATCAATCAGGAAGGCCAAAGCTCTAGCTCCAATCTCCGACAACAGTTATGTACACAATACAAATTAAAGAAACATAACAGCCGATCAATTTAGTTATTTCCTCCACTTTACTTTAAATATCACTAGGTAAATATAATATCAATCCGGTTTTATGATACTCACATCATGCAAACTATTAATGTTTTCAGAACAATGGCATCTTTAAAATATTGTTGGCATATCCGTTTATTGTAAAACATATGATATATTCAGAACTTTCCAACTGTTACTCGTACATGTCAATTACGAGACAAGTAGCTATTTGAACCCATAACAGCTGCTTCTTTATCGACCTTGATACATAATTATGCGGATTATTTCACTTACTTGAATTCTGACCCCATTATTTAAATGTATTGCTAACAAGTTAAGGAAACTCACAACTATTTCGTATATAAAATTTCTTGAAATGTTAAATTTAAAACTTAGAAATAAAGTTGTTAAATTTAAAACTTAGAGATAGAGTTGCTATTTGTATAGTTATTAATAAAGTAAATAAGACATAAATTATGTTCGTGGTGTGATTGTGCAATCGTGTTTTTCTTTCTATTATGAATATGAACTTATCGATTTTTCCAAGCTTTCTTGGTCACCTTGAGTAATGTTTTCAATGATCTACATGTGGGAACAGTGTGCGCTTATAGTGACAGAAACAGTTGTGTTTCAAGTGGTATTATTAGTGTCAATGTCTTCCATCATTGTATAATCAGGCGTGGGTATTAAGACTACGTTCATGTACTATTTTGATGTCTTTGTAACATACTTTAATATACATCAAGCAATAAAAATATATTTTAGCATATAAAAACTTTATCAGCATTTTCATTTTTGATACGATACATCTCGTTTATTCATTTGTCACTACGTCTTAAATGACAAATGATTTTAAAGTTACTAAAGTTGTATACAACATGCTCGATACCCCAACAATATGTCGGAGCCCAGTACTTACATTGAAAGAACAAATGATTCAATTTCTCGATTTGTATATGGATTGCCTCATTATTTATGCAAACCATATTAGATTGTACTAGTGTCTCTGTATTTCTTTATGAAATTCATGTTCCAACTCTGCCTTAGGAGGTCTGCATGACTGTATCAAGAAGAATTCACGAGGACACTTTCTTGGTTGAGCCAAACTTCCGATGTTTATAAATGTAAAGTTAATCATTATTTTGTTTAATATCAGTCATGTCCTATCTTGTTAGTATATTCTCGAGGATAATGCATTACTAACAAACATCTTTCAGACCTAGAATTGTACACAATGATGTTTCAGTTAATTCACTAGCAATACAGAAATCTCAGACATAATAGGAAAATGATATCCGCTGCTGAAAAGATGTTGCAAATCATGACGAGTATCTGAAAAACAACAAGCTACGGTCTCTTTACTTAGACTCAGAAACTACGTTGAACATTATAAACTTTTGGGCAATAAAGGTATTATGTTATCTCTAGTTTAAAGGCAAGGCATATTATATCGTTTTTTTCCATATGCTATTTTACCTGCTTGATCCATTTCCTACTTTGTCTAAATTCGTGATAGTTTGCCGCTTGTGAATAAGAACACTGCCATGAAAACGTATCATTTTCAGACAATCTTTGCCCCTTCAGAGTTTGTTGTTCACACAATATCTGAATATGTAGGTCCACAGTGCACAAGTGATTTTCATCTACGGGATTTGAAAGTCAACATCAAGCACTAAAATGTTCAGGTGCAATTGTTGATATAGTATCTTACCTGTTCAAGCCGGGTTCGAATATTTACTTCATATGGAAATACGCAGATAGCACTGCTTTCTAATGATGCCACGTCTTTGAATATAGGAGGTTCTTATCATCCTAATAATTCCCAAACATTTAGGCACTTTTCGTTCCATGTATGTATTGAGCCCCGACGTGTTTGTGGCGCTATGTGTTCGATATATTAATATACATGGCATATTAAAGAAGGATTTGACACATTTGTTTGTCATATTTACCCTTCTCTAAGAGTCTAAGAGTTTGATTCGCCAGGTTCCTAAATCGCGAATTTATCCATGAATCTGTTCTTCATTTTACCCAAACCCTCACACTTTTCGTGCTAGTTCGATTTGTCATTTCATGTCCTGTCTGTATACAGTACATTTGATGTGTCTACTCTCCACGCAAGGTTGAAATATGCACGGCTATCAACAGCTGGCATTCATTATAATTCACCTTCCTAAAGTTGGTGTCTTTTTCAGAAGCGTTTGGTGTAAACCATAAGGTAACGTTACATTCATGTATCGCGAAGGCTATTGATCTAGATTTTGTGACATTGTTGTCTTTAACCGCAATTACTGCAAGCTTGAATAATTCCGAGTGAAATAAATGAAAATAAATAAGCATACACGTATGAGATAGACAGAAAATGTCTCATTTAGATCGGCCAGTTAGGATAGTTAGAAGCAGAGACAAACAAGACCTTCCGTCATTAAAACTTATCAACAGCCATAACATGATAGATCACGGATGCTTTTACCATTTAAATTTCTCTCTCTCTCTATCGCCCATTACTCATTGCTTCTCGTATTACATTAATCCACGCCACTTCATATATATTGATTAAAACGTGCCAAAATTGCCACGAAACTAACCACACTGGAAACAACAGGAAATATTGTTTAAACGCTACGATTTGAACTAAAACCTCGTGATTACTCGTAGAGTGCCACGGCACTCCAGCTACAGTGAATAATTAAAATGTCAGAATTAGAATATGTCGGACCTTCAGTGGTACCGACGTAATAGAATCAACGACACAGAGTCGCAATTGCAAATGCAAATTGATAAACGCGAACGAATGCTACAGAGATATAAACGTACCAGCGGAATCATTGACATCGAATGTGGTATAGCTTCTGCCGCCACGGTGGGGAATGGTATAACTGGTATAGCCACCACATTGACGGTCCGAGGGTTCCCTATTAGAATAGCTGCTGGTGCTGTATCTATCATTGTTTTACTGGTGATAAATATTACCAACTAGACTTAATGCAAAAATACGTGCTGATCGCGCGATAATGAAGGCGGCGAAAAGTAGTTTATGTAGGATTGCAAAATTGTATTCGAAAGTCATTGATGATTCTACGCTAACCACAGATGAATGCGTCTCTGTGTTGACCGAGCTGGATAGCTTCAGCTCACAAAAGCAGACAATAAGGACGTCAGAGGAAAATAAATAACCATTTTTCTTTAATCAAGCAGAAAATGAGAATAATAATTACTGTTATTATCAAGCATTTGTTTTACTGTACAACGGTCATGCTGTAATCCCATATTTTCTTTCACTCACGAGCTTTGTCAGCGATATCAAGTGTCGTCGATTTGTAATTCGTTTCTCATATTGTTGTTGTACTTCATCTAGAAATTCGTTAACAATGCAAGCAAGTGTAGCCAATTATTGATGGTCTATGTCGGTTTCAGACAAAGATGATTCGATTTATTTAATAAGTTTCATTCACAAGGTAGTATACAACAACCGCTGTTTTTAGCTGTTGTATTATAATTGTATTGTAATATTATCAAACTTCTTCTATGTAACCCACAGTTGTATTTGAATGACGAATGGTGTACCTTTCTTGAGATGTGATGTCTCATCGAGTATCAGATCTAGTCTCTAAACGTTTAATTTATATGAAATATATATTTAAAATAAAAATTATTTCACAAAAGAAGATAAATATACCTTGAGAAAAACATTTTCCGCGCGATTGGATCGAACCCAGAATATCTTTTTCAATCATGACATTGTCAGCCATTTAACAATTGCGGCAGACAACCAATTAAACAGAGATACAATGATAAAATATATAAAGTTAACAGCCTTGTAGAAAAATGAATCATACATCATCTCTACACAATTAAATATGGAAAGAAAATTCATTTTATTTCCACTGTGCTCACTCTCTCTATAAAATAAGAAAAAAAAAATTCTCTTTCTCTATTGTGACAGCGAGCAAGCTCTTCTAAATCTGACCCCTAGGTCAGTACAATTTTTCGGCATAAATTCCTCCTTGAGATTACAAACACGCTAAATCAATACTGAAATATTCAACTGTGTTCCAAAAGATTGATTGATGTTATCCCTAGTCAGCTCATTTTAGGCTGACGAGTCATAATCAATATTGCAAGCGGGCACATTCGATAATTGTTTCGTTCGGGCTGATATATCCATCACATTTTTATATCCAGCGACTTAACACATGTCAGACTCTTAGCAAACCCCGGGGGCGTGTACTGTATAAAATGGTTTATACAACCCGCCTCAGGAGAGCAAAATATTAAAACCATGGTCCCCCCATTCAACCCCTCCCCGCCGATTTCGAACATTACATCTGATCGGCTCTTTATAGTTTTGATTGTGCAGAAGTGGCTTTCAAACAAAATACATTTAAACTGTTGCTTGCATTTGATATCGGCTTATCGTCTAGAATCAATAATAATAATAATAATAATACTAATAATAAAAATAACAACAACAATACTACTACTACTACTACTACTACTACTACTACTACTACTACTATTAATAAAAATAACAACAACAACAACAACAATAATAATAATTATAATAATAATAATAATAATAATAATAATAATAATAATAATAATAACAACAACAACAATAATAATAATAATAACAACAACTACAACAACAACAACAACAACAACAATAATAATAATAATAACAATAATAATAATAATAATAATAATAATAATAATAACAATAATGACATCATTTAAAGAGGACAACATATTTAACTTAAAAAGGTAGTCGCTCATTCGTCTTCATAGACAACTTATATATATATATATAAATTAATGTAGAACATTTAAAGTAAGAGAAAATATGTATGTAAAATTAAATAAAATTAGAACAAGAAACAAGGTGGATTAGGTTCGATATATATGCCATCTTTGTTTTCCTGGTTTAATAGTTGTAGTTTTAAGTTGGAATGACATTTTAGGGAAATATAAGACATGTCTCATGTTAGTGTTTATACCTCTAATGACGTATGTACACTGGGCAGTTCAAAGTTTCCATACAATTACATTCACAAACGAATATATAATGAGAGTGTGGTACTAAGTTGAATAATATCACCATGTCACATTTCTGCAAGAAAGAAACATATATTCAGCTCGCTCAAGTTACTAAATGAAAGCAGTAGAAAAGACAACACAAATGATGTATTTAGAAAGACTAATCATCTGTAATTACGTTTAACAATGCAAATGATTGTTGTCTGAAAATAAATAGTAACTTGTGCGTCACTAAAGCCTTCTCCTTAATTTAGCGCTAAACAAAGACACTCTTCTATGCTTTGCTGAATATTTGTGCTTGTAACAGGTAATGTCTCCAAAACCGAATAATGGCACTAAATTGGGACCACGAAGTACATTATGGGAACGTTATGTTGGAATAGCATTGTATGTAATTTTATACATTGTGTACTTAAGATATCTTTCTCACAATGGACAGGCTGATTGCATTTTTGGACAACGTATAAACATATATACTCGGACTTTGCTTAGAACGTTTAAACATACTGTCTGTGTCCACAAACAAAGAACTTTATAACGCACTGAGAAATGAAGTATTATTAATGTATACCCTGCATCCTCCCTATCCCTATTCCTCCTTTTCTATCTAAGAAATTGCAAAATTTGTTAAAGACAAGAAAGCTTTATTTCAGAACGTCAGTTGTTTTCTCTACGTTTCCATGGTTGTTGTAAAGCACTGATTTAAAAAAAAAAAAATGTTATTACTCAATATTATATCTACGTGATAATATCTACGCATTATTTATGCATATTAATGTCTCTTCAACATGGTGTGCATATTATAACTTTAAAGAAATACTTTCCTCCATAAAAGGACGAAGAAAACAATGCATTCCTACACAGATGCAGGTAGCGAAATTAACAGTTTCTTTTAATTGCTATTATATTTGGGAATACAAATAAATGGAAAGAATAACTTTATTTTCATGTGCTGATTGGCCATCTCTAAGTATATGCATATACATTTGTTACAAACATTGATGACACCTTTAATAAATAATGACAAGCATACCATTCGAATTTACAAACATTCAATAAATACTAAAGTTATATACCTACGCATGCATACCCATACACCAAAGCTCTCTCGTACAATGTTATATACACGTGTACATTATTAATGCATATGCAAATTGTTACGTATAGGCTCGTACAATAATAACAAGAGGAAAGAGTGAAGCCAACAAGCTTTGTATATTTTAACAAAATACTTATTTCCCTAGAAAACAATGTAAAAATTGGAAATAGGACTTACTTTTTGTGAATATAATCTAACATTTAATCCTACGAATGAAATACACAAGTCCTAACACTAAACAGTTCTAATAGAATCCGAGTTCGAATCTCGAAGACGTTCCAAAATGGAGGCGATGATGACGTCAGATGAGACAGTTGTATTGGTGGTAACAGATTCTCAATTGAATCACAGTTTATGTTTTCATAAAAATTCCAGAAAAAATTTCCACTAAATTTCTTACTTCCAGAATTAAAAAAAAAAGTACACTTGTTAAACTTCCTAGAGAATAAATTTTTAAATCCAAAACACAGATAAGAAACAAACAATCTGGCAACAACAATTACAAACACCTTGTTCCTTCAAGATGTTAAAAACGACTCTGACCCAATCTAGTAGAAAATGGCTGTTTTAAGCCTCGAGTTTAGATCACATGGTACTCCACTTGATAGTTTACGTGATTAGAAATTTGAACCCGCAATAAAATATTTGCCAAATTGCACGTAGCTTTATCTAAGAACTAGACTCTCACTCTAAAATAAATTTATAAAGAAAACGTTGTGTATTCAGACTAACACGTAGACCGAAAAGACCTTGAAAACAGCCCATCGTATTAGCGCAGTGTTTACAAACTCTATGAACTAAAAATAGTGCTAATGTAACGCCTTTTACGTTGCAGATAGACAGCATTTACTAAAAGAAAATATCGAATCACGTGAAAATAATCATTAAAATAAAATGTAATGAAACAAACATACAATAAAAAAGAATTTTAAAACTAACACACAAGCAATTTAATTACATATTCGTAACAATATACCAATATACATGTTTACATAAACCCACATACGTATACGCACATGTGTATCTATACAATGAGATAGTGTGATAAGCACACACACGCACATAAACATTCATACCTGCATTAATGTAGACATCGTGTATAATAGGAAGTTTTAAGGTAATTTGTGACCTGCAAAATTCTCCCGAACATGCTTGTTGAATCACATGCGGTGAGTTCATTACAAGCTCGTTAGGACAAAACACAAAAAGGGTCATCAACATTTAAGCAGTATTCAAAATGAGTTACTTAATAGTATGATAAGCACACTATACATGAAATATGAAATTGTAACGCACGTATTAAATAATAAAAAAGAGAATGCAATTTTAAGTATTATTATATACTCATTTTTGTCTCCGTTAATTTTACATTGTCACAATCATGCAGCATTTTATGATACTGAACACCTTGATATTACATGCACGTGTAAGACACGTATGCCTAAAAGATAGTATAGTGTATTATGAACTTTATAAACAAGCCATGCACAGTCGAGTAGTAGATCTTTAGCTTTTGGTTGATTACATTTATATGTGAATGAATTATACCAGCTGTTTCGTCCATTTGAAAGTATAGATGACAAAGGTAACGATGTGGACGATTTCACTGAGACAGAAACTAAATGTTCAAAGAAGAAAAAACCAACGAAACGCAATATTCACAATGTCAATAACAAGCGTGTTAGACGCAGTAATTGAAAATACCGCTCTGATCATTGAAACAGTTATATGGGAGAATATTGATACCTGTTCGCAAATAGAATGGTAAAGACTATGACGAGTACTCTCTAGGGTCGTAAAACATACAGCATAGAAAAGCATATTGAGGCCAAGGGCTATCGCATATTTATAGGTTACTGCATTTGTATGGGGAAATATGAACGAGTTTTTCGGATGGTTATACAGCACGACCTTGGGAGTGCAGTATATCCATCCGACAAAACGAGTTCATATTTTTCCATACAAATGCAGTAACCTTTTTATTATATGCTCATTTTCTTATTCTACCCAAGGTTTAAATATATAAACAAAAATACACTACAAGAAACAAAGTAACTGAATGTATGCCGTATTCCAAACTAAATACACAAGCGTAGCTGCATCATTACACAACAACATTATTAACGCGCACGTAACTCCGCCCTGACAAATTTGAAGTTGGTCGCGCGCTAGACGTAAGTTTCGAAAGAAAATGGCGTTTGGTCTACTTGAAATTGAAATTAGGAGTAATATTTTTAATGAATGCGCATTACAACAACTTTTCCATTTGATCTGGAATGAATACGTTTGGTATTTTTGTCGATTCGACGCAATTTCGTTATTATGGTCTGGATTTATCTACATGAAGTAACTTATTCGTATTGAGGTGTGTTGACATCGGCGTGCGTGTTTCTGTTCTGTCATTGAATGATTCAAATCATAATGTGGGAAAAATATGAAGTCTTCCAATTGTAATTATCGAGAAGACGCTGTGGAATTTAATGTTTATTTCATTTTGAGTGCAGTAAGGAGGATGTAACTACATTTGGAATAAACTCGAAATTACAGTACAATTTCGAAATGTGTAATCAAGTTTGAGAACCCATGACATGGCTCATGTAATTCGGATTTGAAGAACTACTAAAGTACATTTTGAGGAAATTCTGGATGTAAAATTGTAAGTATACTTTTGACATTTTTATTACCAGCTAAAGAAGACAGTTTATATCTTATAACTTGCATGTTATTGTAAGGACCCTGTCTGGCGTCTATAGCTAGCCTAAACCTGAAACATTGTATCAAAAATGTTAGCTCGGAATGTGCCAAAGCAGTTTGTATGTGTCAGTCCACTAAACATCTGCTTTAGTTCATTCAGAAACAAATTGTTTGTTTACAATAGAAAGTGGTACCTTTATTCGCGAGAATGCAGTATGAATTGAGCGCGAGGAGTTCGGTATCACAAAATATTGCACGATTCTGACAATGTAAAGTTAACGGAGAATAAAAATGAGCATATAATAAGTATTAGAGACATACCGTTTTACAAGACTGTCATAATACTAGATTCGAAAAAAAATCCAACGGAAGGTTTAGGTACGAAAATAATTGCCTCAGAGCCAATAAAGAAAGACGACGAAATAATATTATTTCCTTTGGGTAGATGGAGTGTCACACAACGGCTTTGATAAAGTAAGCCATTCTAAATTATACAGAGTGTCGAAACTGTTAAATTCCCTTCGTCCATAAACCTGGACGAAATTATAACGCTCTTGCTGCACTACCAACAGGGGTCGGAAAACAATCAGGCTGAGAGAGAGAGAGAGAGAGAGAGTGAGAGAGAGAGAGAGAGAGAGAGAGAGAGAGAGAGAGAGAGAGAGAGAGAGAGAGAGAGAGAGAGAGAGAGAGAGGGAGAGAATTTTAAATGGTAAATGAATCCGTGATCTATCATGTTATGCTGTTGATAAGTATTAATGACGGAAGTTTTTTTCTCTCTGCTTATAACTATCCTAACTGACCGATCTAAATGAGACATTTTCTGTCTATCTCATACGTGTATGCTTATTTATTTTCATTTAGTTCTCACGGTATTATTCAAGCTTGCAGTAATTGCGGTTAAAGACCACAATTTCACAAAATCTAGATCAATAGCCTTCGCGATACATGAATGTAACGTTACTGTATGGTTTATGAAAAAGTCACCAACTTTAGGAAGGTGAATTATAATGAATGCCAGCTGTTGATAGCCGTGCATATTTCAACCATGGGTGGAGAGTAGACACATCAAATGTACTGTATACAGACAGGACATGAAATGACAAATCGAAATAGCACGTAAAGGAATGAGGGTTAGGGTAAAATGAAGAACAGATTCATGGATAAATTCGTGATTTAGGAAACTGGCGAATCAAACTCTTAGACTCTTAGAGAAGGGTAAATATGACAAACAAATGTGTCAAATCCTTCTTGAATATGCCATGTATCTTAATACATCGACCACGTAGATCCACAAACACGTCGGGGCTCAATACATACATGGAACGAAAAGTGCCTAAATGTTTGGGAATTATTAGGATGATAAGAACCTCCTATATTCAAAGACGTGGCATCATTAGAAAGCAGTGCTATCTGCGTATTTCCATATGAAGTAAATATTCGAACTCGGCTTGAACAGGTAAGATACTATATCAACAATTGCACCTGAACATTTTAGTGCTTGATGTTGACTTTCAAATCTATATATGAAAATCACTTGTGCACTGTGTGCCTACATATTCAGACATTGTGTAAACAACAAACTCTCATGGACCAAAGATTGTCTGAAAATGATACGTTTTCATGGCAGTGTTCTTATTCACAAGCGGCAAACTATCACGAATTTAGACAAAGTAGGAAATGGATCAAGCAGGTAAAATAGCACACAGAAAAAAGCGATATAATATGCCTTGCCTTTAAACTTGAGATAACATAATACCTTTACTGCCCAAAAGAGTATAATGTTCAAAGATGTCATGATTTGCAACATCCTTTCAGCAGCTTATATAATTTTCCTATTTTGTCTGAGATTTCTGTATTGCTAGTGAATTAACTGAAACATCATTTTGTACAATTCTAGGTCTGAAAGATGTTTGTTAGTAATGCATTATCCTCGAGAATATACTAACAAGATATGACATGATTCACATTAAACAAAATGATGATTAACTTTATATTTATAAACATCGGAAGTAATACTCAAGCAAGAATGTGTCCTCGTGAATTCTTCTTGATACAACCATGAAAACCTCCTCTGACAGAGTTGGAACATCCACTTCATAAAGAAATACAGAGACACTATTACATTCTAATAGTGGCTATCTGGTATGCATAAATAATGAGGCATTTCATATGCAAATCAAGATATTCATAATTTTTCCTTTCAATGTAAGTACTGAGCTCCGACATATTGTTGGGGTATCGAGCATGTTGTATACAACTTTAGCAACTTTAAAATAATTTGTCATTTAAGACGTAATGGCAAATGTATAAGCGAGATGCATCGTATCAAAAATGAAAATGCTGATAAAGTTTTTATATGCTAAAATATATTTTTATTGCTTGATGTATATTAAAGTATGTTACAAAGACATCAAAATAGTACATGAACGTAGTCTTAATACCCACGCCTGATTATACAATGATGGAAGACATTGACACTAATAATACCACTTGAAACACAACTGTTTCTGTCACTATAAGCGCACACTGTTCCCACATGTAGATCATTGAAAACATTACTCAAGGTGACCAGGAAGGCTTGGAAAAATGGATAAGTTCATGTTCATAACAGAAAGAAAAACACAATTGCACAATCACACCACGAACACAATTTATGTCTTATTTACTTTATTAATAACTATACAAATAGCAACTCTATCTCTAAGTTTTAAATTTAACAACTTTATTTCTAAGTTTTAAATTTAACATTTCAAGAAATTTTATATACGAAATAGTTGTGAGTTTCCTTAACTTGTTAGCAATACATTTAAATAAT
>JAECUM010037428.1:0-18122 GCA_016617855.1 Megalonaias nervosa
CTCTCTCTCTCTCTCTCTCTCTCTCTCTCTCTCTCTCTCTCTATATATATATATATATATATATATATATATATAATGATTTTATTTTTAACAGTAGCGCATCATTCTCGTCAACTGACGCATATTTATTTATTTGATGCAAGTAGGAAACTGGTCATTTCTACCACAGGCATTTATTGTAGTGGTGGTTATGGGTTTAACACCATTTTTAAGCACATGATACATGACAGTCTGTATATTTGGTGAAGTTAGACCCCGGGAAGAATCAGCAATGCATTGGAAGTTACTGGCTAGCTTTTTCACATATACCCATGTTAGCTTAGCCTCAGTCTCAACCCACATGCATAAGTGAGATGTCAGTGAACTGTCTAGAGGAGTGCCTTGGGCCACCCAGGGCTCTGCATTCATTGTATGTGGCTTACTGATCAAATATTAGCAGACTAGTTGTAAGTTTGAGGTCGGCTCTTGAGCAAATATGGTTATATAATAAAAATATTAGTGTACTCTGATATTATGTCATTGGTTGGATAAACTCATTTCATAGTTTATTGATTTTGTACCCTATCATTAATAAACTAATTAACATTATGTGACTCAAAATACTGCTCTTTAAATTACGCTTTCACTTCTCTATTCCTTCACAAATCCAGAAAAATATTTTGCCTTAAACATTTAATACAGCAGCATTATCAGGCATAAGTCTGTTATGTATATTTTATTTACATTGTTAGTTGGTTTGTTTATTTATTTGTTTTTTATTTCATTATATATGCCATTAATAATGTGCAACTGTGTGTTGTCCAAAATAGTTCATTTTCTACCGGCCTTGAATTGCTGATTTGGTTTTTCTAGTGCACGTTTATGTCAATTTGAGTCCTGAACGTTGGAAATTCCTTATGAATTGCTGGGTCTACCTGTTGTTTACTACACAGTTTATATTATGGTAACATACTTATAATTATATCTAAGATTTTATTTTGTAAACATTATGAACCTTCAAGAAGGTTATTTTCCATGAGGTAAATGGTTTCTTTTTAGAAAATATTAATTGTGACCTGAGGTCAGGCAGAAGACTATATAGATTTGTTGAAGGAAAAATTCTTCATTTGTGCTATAAGATCCTGCGGCAGAATCATTTGTATTATTTTGTGTCCTTTAGTTCATTTGGGCTGTAATCTTTTTCTTTAAACCATTTAATTCAAGTGATTCTTCTCTGGAAATACCGAGTTCTCTTCAAAAAATAACATTCTTGGAAATAGAGACTTGAATTTATAATGAAATTTCAAATAAGGATATATTCTTGGATTGTATTATTGTGATCCAACAAAAGACGGTTGGTACATCAACACGACACGGTCATCACAGGCACATTAAGAACTTAGGTCTTTGATTTAATCTGAATTTCGACTAAAGTTTATTTAGAACTTTAATTATTGGGACTTTTAATTCTAGGATTACTTGTGAATTAATTTGCAATACATTAAGTTCCTTTATGTTCACATGTTCAATTTGTATTCATGGGAAATGAATGATTTGTTGAATTTTACAAAGCTTGTTGCTTCTCACACTTTTCTATTATTCGAAAAAATAGAGTTGTACTAGATCGTATAACTTAAAATTATCTTTACTCAATTTATAGAGTTCTTTGTAGCAGTTTTAAGCTGGATGGCTTTCATTCTGTTATTCTGCTTAATAATTGTTATATGGAGCTGTTTTTTATTTTATTTTTAATGTACAATATGTCACATTTACACATTTGTCTTTCTTACCAAAGAAGTAGGTTGATTTTAAATACAAATGGAGTTTTCCAGATTCTCTGCACATGAAGCACATTGTTCAGCTTACTGAATGTCTGTATATATTTTTCAGTCAAGTTAGTAAAATGCGTTTTTAAGAAATCAGCTACAGTCTTTCCTCCTCGATAGCAGGATTTGATTGAATATCATCTGTAGCAGTCCCATCTGTATGCCAGATGAAGAACAGCTGTATTATCAGATATGTGTTTCGATAATATTTCTAAACTTTACATGATTAATATCAGAGATTAATTTTTTAATGGATGCATACTTTTCAGAATTGTATCTTGACTTACGCTTTCAAAATGATCAGGATAAATATGTAAAGCTTTAAATGTTAATTTTGATAATTGCTGTCATCTAGCTCCACTTATCTTGCAATATTGACTCAAAATCTCTGTTGTAATAATTATATTAGTTTTTTTAAAAAAATATTTGAATGTATTATCATAATTTTATTTACATCCGTATGTGCTACTATTAATAGTTAAACTGAAATTAATGTAGATATATAATACTAAAAAAGATGAGTATATTAAAAAGTGTGTTTATTTATATGATACGATGCTTTGTTTTTCCTCATTATTGTATTTTCAGCTTGTGTGCTGTAAGCAATCATTATGTGCATAGAATGTTAATAAAGCATGTCTCTGAGGTCGGTAAGCATATATTGCAAGTTCATACACTCACACTTAAAACTTTACTGCTTATTGTACTAATCCTTGTAACTGACAGGGTCCAAAATACTTTAGCATCATATGCTACCAAAAGGGCTAAATGAAAAAATAGGTAAGGGCGATAAAGTCAAAATAGTTAATCAAGTATATCATATAATGCACCTATGAAAAACAATTTCAGTATATTTTTCTTGTTCATAAAAAAAAAACAAAAAAGAATATTTGTATTAAGCGTCATTAAATATGAACAGTTAAAAAGACATGATAAGCTTCAGCTGGGAATTTCAGTTTTCTAAATAGTTTAATATTTAATGGGGGAAGTGTTCTGCTAAAACTATTACAAAGTCCACAAGTCCTGCTTAATATTGATACCATCAAGGAGCAAATATTATGGACCCTATCACAGGCTTTATGTTATTAGTGTAATTATTATCATCTTTCATATTTTCATTACATATAATGAACTTATTTTTCTTGCTTAGCATCCTATGCATGTTTATTTTCTCTACATATCTGCACCATTAATATGCTATTTGTTCCCTTCCTTTCATAGAAAAGAGGGATGAGTGGATATTAAATCCAATCCCTCCTTTATGCACATTTGTCCATCCCACTTTTGTTTCAAAACAGTAACTCATGTACTGGATTTCAGGCAGTTTCAATATGTAGCTAGAATTGATGTAACCTTTTCGTTTGATTGTGCGCATTGTTTACTATTGTCACAAGAACTACGTTAATTATTACTGGATTTCATCAAAATTTGGTATTCGGTTTATTTATCCAGAATTGTCAGCCTCCCATTTTATGGCTTACAGGGCATGGGATTGTGCTAATAACACAAACTTTTTACAGAAATCCACACTTGGAGAGCAGAACTCCAGCAGTTTAAAGTCATGCATATAAAAGTTTACTCCGCACAGTATAAAATTTTTATTATTTGATTTTTAATGCTTAATGTACTTGTTCACATACATCCTTTTTCACTATTTACACTTCAGGGCTCTTACGCTCGACATGAATGGTTGTTAAACTAAATCTGATTGGCAGATTGGGTCCTGGAACGAGTATTGTGTCATGTTCAGTCCTTGCATGAAGAACTTTTGCACATACTGTTTGAAATACAGGCTCCCTAGAAAACCACAAATGGCTGATTGCCAACATGATTCATCTTCACATGATCATTTTGTTTGCTAAATACTGGCTGATATTACAATGGCGATGATAAAGATTTTTGAAGTTGGGCATGCCAGACTCCCCCCCCCCCCATTTTAGTGACATTAGAGGAGCTCCCAATTTAGAAAAAAATCCTGGCAGCATATCCGATTATGTATAGCAGTACATGCAGATAATAGCAAAGACAGAGATGTGATATCACATAGTCCATGTATATTAAAATGCAAACAATTGCAACATTAAGTTCCTTAAAGGCATAAAGATTGCTTATCCTTCTGATACCTCTTTTTGGTCATTAGGAATTTACAAAAAGCTAACTTTAGAAAAAGTTCAAAGGCTTTTGCCTAATTAGCATATTTCTCCATGGTCAAATTTCATTTTCAGGATTTTTCAATATATACTTGCTACATTCAATGAATGGAATGAAATTTAAAAGTTACTGGCAATCTACTTGCAAATTTGTTTGTCAGTACTAATTACTGCAATAATGAGATTTAAAAGGGCTTTTAATGATAATTTGGTTGGCAGTAGTAATTACTTCACCATGTGAAAGTTTAAAGACAGGGACAGTTTCTTGTTGTAATGTTTTCTACCATTATTATTCCCTATCTTTTAAACCATACTCTCTTCTCTTCCGCTATCGTTTGATACACTTTTTGCTCCAATTTTATTTTTATCAAAACTTAAATATAACAATCACATTCACCTCCTGTTGTTTCTATTCACATACTCATCACATTCTCGAGATCTTGAAGGTCTAAAATAGGTTATAACAGATGGCACATAAGAACTACATGATTGTAATTGGGGGTTTTAACCTTAAGATTAACACATTGACCACACCATTATGCATTATTCACAGCGACAAAGCATTGATCATATTCAGTGTGGATCTATCTACAGAGTGAATTTTGCGTGTGTGTGTGTATATATATATATATATATATATATATATATATATATATATATATATATATATATATATATAGATAGATAGATAGATAGATAGGGCCTCATGTTTTGATATAGGGCTTTAGTAGTTTAAATATAAATTTAATTGCAAAAGTGTTGAATTGCACACCAGTTTTATATTTCAGACACAAAGCGGGTAGATGCATTCTTTACTTCAAATCAAAAGGTGGCCCAAGAGCTGCAATGTAAACTGGATGACAAAAAATAAAAGTTTACTACAAAATCATTAGAAGAACAAAATTTTCTCTGTAAGAAAGTCTTAAATCAAAGATCATAATATGTGCTAATTTCAAATGAAATTTGTGAAATAAGTTGGATAATTTCTCTCGTCTGTGAGCCTTGAAGGGCAAAGGATCAAAATTATCTAACATGCTCATAAATTTACTTTGAGTACAAATGCAGGATTTTATTATTTTTGGATCAAATTGCAGATGTGTCGTGAAATTATGTCCAAATATATTTTGATGCTTTATTCATTACACCTTACCTTTGCATGTTATGATAATGCCATTTGTAATGTCATGAAGTCTAATTATATGTGTAAACATATAGCAAATGTTACATGCATAACAGGGGCCCCGAGTGGCCAGATTATCTAAAGTTCTCACCTTTCCAGATCATTGCCATCTCTCTTCTGTCTGCGTTGGTTCGAGTCCCAGGCTCGGCTTGTGTGGGTACGTGAGAAAGCTTGTCAGTAGCTTCTCGGGGGTCGGTGGTTCTTCCCAGGGTTTTCCAGGGTTTTTCCTCCACCAGTTATACTGGCCGCCATGTATAGCCTATCTTGTGCTGAAAAATATCATTAAACACTACAACAACAACATGCATAACAATGTAAAGTGTGTGTGTGTGTGTGTGTGTGTGTGTGTGTGTGTGTGTGTGTGATACGGTTAAAAACAGCATGGTATTCGTCGTTTTCTGACTTATATATACTATAAAAATTGCATATTTTTGTACCACTAGAAGATATTCTTTGAGTACTGTTGCTAATGGTGAAGGCAATAATTGATTTAGTATGTCGTGCAATTTCATGTGACATATGTAATGGTGGAAAATATTGCAGAGATAATCTTGCAGTACATTCTGTCGTGGTCAACGTGACACATAAACATTAAGATTGACGTATGGGCTAGCATCACAACAAATTTGGTAGCTAGTGACGGTTAACCTCTTTTGATTGTAAGCATGAGTGGATTTTAATTAGGACCTACTAGGTTAATGGTTAGAGACAGACAGAGAGCGATGTTAACATAAGGTCCAGAAGTGGAAAATGACAAGAGCTAAGACGATTCAGAGCAAAAATTTAGGAAGTCTTGGGCCATTTCAAATAGGCGTGATAGAATGATATTTTCCGAATAGTTATTATTACAAGTAATCTAGAGATAATTATTCTGACTTCGATGAGAGTGCTAATAGTTTTTGCAGTTAGAGAAGTAATCCTGATTGGCTGAGCTAAATGAGGGCGTGTGTGGTCACAAGGTTTTAAGAAATACTCTTCATGAAATTATCAGTTTAAGTTCTGATGAAAGCCAGAATTTAACTCTGAGGAAAATAATGAGTAATTTCTCTCGTTAAATAAGTTATCCAAGGAAGAGGATCTGGAAATTGGAGAGATTCAGAACCAGAGAAGGACAGTGGGAATTCTCCGATGATAAGTGAGCAAGTGCTATAGAAGGCACAAAGTTATTGACTAAATTGCACACAGCATATTCGTCGATGTAAATTTGAAATTATTTATTGAATTTATTCATTTTAACTTCATACTTAAATTTTTTTCTCTAGCTCAGAGAACAATTGTGCATTAGTGGTCTGGGATGTTATATGATTCCAATGTTGTAAGAATGTCATACAACATTTAGTTGGCATGGATGAGTTCGGATTTAGTGGTTTTGTATGTAATAGTAATCATGAATTGTAGAAATTTCACGCATTTCTTCTGATACAAATTGTGAGAAGTAAATTTTCTGTCTTAAATGATGTGTAATATGTATAAATTGATCTTAATATGTCTATGTCAATGAATTACTAATTAGCAAAGTAACTTATTTCGGTCGAGGAGTAAAATCCATTAATTACCTTAGTAATTAAGCAGTGAAAGCAGAAGGAAAATATAGCTCCAGTGAAAGCAGTGAAAGCAGAAGGAAAAAATAGCTCCATACCTATACGGCACAATGGGAAAAGAGGACAGTCTGTAACCAAGAGGCTGATGACCCGAAATGGTTAGAGGAAGAGGGAGAAAAGTAAAGAAATACCGCAATGCCAACCTTTCACCAGCAGTGATTTGGGAAAAGACCGGAAGCAACCAGGTGATGCCAACATGCTAGCAATTTGAGTTTGATCAGTCATTCGATTATACGATGAAATTTTTACATCAGTATAACGGAATGGCTAATTGAATTTCACACAAATTTTGTAACTCTATTTGTAAGAGAAAGTGAATCATTCAAATGTCATGTTCAATTTCATTTTGTTTATGTAATTGATTAAAATGTTTTATCTTACATATGGGGGCTCATATTGTTCTATTCTATATCTCTGCTCAGATCTCTGTCATTCCATCCATTAATTGTATATTTTGTATTATTATTTACTCGGTCTGGGCAATGACACGGTGGTCAATCATCTCCTAGATAATGATAAGCAAAAACAATAAGAAGTGTGGAGATGTCAAATCTCATCATCCCACCTTGTGACATTATGTCATATTGGCATGCAGCAGTAATTATGGGTAAGTTAATTTTAGTAATGAAGTAAAACACCTCAGCCATTGGGAAATGCATAATATCCTAAATTAGATCATATTAGTTAGCCAATCAGAACACAAGATTTTATCATGTGATGCACTAATTGTTCATATTTCTGCTGACACTGAGCATGGTTTGGCATTTGAAAGACTTTTCTTAATATGGCCAATCAAATGGATGTAAAGTGAAAGTAAGATCATAGGAAATAGTCCTTTTATCTCCATGAACAGTAATACAGCTAAGCAAAAAATACTTGGCTGCACACTATACATTTCTTTTCCATATACTGTTCGGAAAACGAGATCACCTGAAAAGCTTTGCAACTTTATACTACCGGTAGGTCATTTTAAGTAATCATCTGCAAACAGTGGTGATAATGAATCTTGCAGGCTTGCTCATAAAGGCTAGTAAGCATATTTTTTAACCTGACCATAATTATGTAACATCCACAACCAGGCAGCAATGCCAGTTCTCAGCAATTTAATGTTAGTTGCAATGTGCTAATGAGACTTATTGTGGCACTCAAATTGGCAGCGAACTGTTGTAAGTTGTAGTGTACTGTCCTGACTAATTATGTGCAGTACATCACGCATGTATTTTTGGAACCACACACAACGCTGTGGAGGAATTAATCCCTCCACTTTTCGCTCTGCGACGGAGCAGTAAGATACTAACAAATCATCACAGGGCTCTGGCTGGCATGCCGATGGCATCTCCACTGTAGCAGCTGATTAGTATTATTGATTGACATTTGAACAGCCAATCAATGATGATCACCTTGTAATGAGAGATTAACAATCAAGTACCATTTCACCAATCAGTGATCTTTATTTTGATCATATATATGAACAACAGAAATTAATTTGAAAAGTCTTGTGTATTGTGTACATTTAGAAAACTTAGACGCTGACTTGACGAGAGACCCACCTTGTTGAACTTCTCTTGGACAGTGTAAATTTATCCTACTGTTTAAATATGAAACGTAATACTCTGAGGTATGGAAAATTAAATTCCAGATAGCAGAAGCTTCTGTATAAAAACACAACAAAAAATATTTTAAGAAACTGAATTTACGCTTAAATCTTAACCACGTGTTCAGTCCCTAAGCAGTAATGACCCTATTACGAGACTGACTATACATGTAAACAATTACCAACTAGTTCAATTTTGAATGCACATGTACTGTATGGGGCTGGCCATTTAATGGTAAGGAGCTAAATTATTATTTCTGACTGCGGTATTTTTTATTTAATTCATCACACAATAAGTCGTTTCAACTAAAGAAAAGAATGGCATAGTGTCCTTTTTTACACTACAAATCAGAATAAGACAATAGTTTTCTGGCATTCCTCCCCCTCCCCATTTAGAAACTTAAACGGTCTCTCCCTAATAAAGACTTGACTTCAGTGGATGTTCAGCAGAAATCAAGGCAGTTACCAGTGTAAACACTGGTTTAAAATGTAAGCATCAGAAGATGTGTATTTCAGCTTGGCAAAGGTGCGTTTCAATCACACAGTTGACTTGGCGCGTTGCACGTAATACATGTAGCTCAAATTATGATCCAGTTAATAACAACGGAAGTTTTACTGACTGAAATTTGAATAGTTGATGGATAATGATCATCCATGGAAAGACTGAAATGTTGTGCGTGGTTTACAATCAGATACTATTTCAAGAATCAAGTGATCTTAATGTCCATAAAAAATGAAAGAAAAATGTCTTGTATATTCTGTACATTTAAAGAAGGTTGATTGACTTATTTTGCAATAAGTTTAAACTTATACTTTATTCAAAGAAATCTGAATCAACTTACGAATCCTAAGGTTTAAACAGTTAAATTCAAGTGGAGTGACTTTTGTTTAAAATTTAAAACAAAAATGAGCGAATTCTGTATTTACAAGTCATGTAATGACCAAATCACAAGGATGAATATACACACTTGTTCAATTTTAACTCCATGTGCAGCAGCGGGGAGGGGGCAGGGTGAACATACCTTTCTTTTTTTTGGTGGGGGGAAGGAAGCGATCATTTTGAAAATCAAGCCTTCTACGAAATGGGGTGTAGAGGGGCTCATAGCTGTACAGAAATGCTGAACAGAGCCTTGTATCGACCCCAAAATCAACCCTTGGTGATATCTTTTCGGTAAAGAAATTCCACGATGGTTAATACAATCCCGCTTATGTGTTTTTAAAGGTCCGTTAATGGCATTGGGACCTTAAAGAAAATATTGATTTCTTAATTACCAAAATCCGATCCGGGCCATGTATATAATCCTGATAGTGTTTTGAAATCAACACGGGCCAACTATTTCACTGAAGCATGACAAGAATTAAGGCCCAGATGTGGTCTCATGGTGCAAACAAATCTATTTAATTAATTAGCAAAAGGAGATGACCAAGACAAGCTGAATGTTTCATATACTATTTCACCTGTAATTATTTATTAATAATTATTTATTGTTATAATTATTAATTTGTAATCAGGCACACGCCTCAAGGTGAACCCATGGGTGTAAAACGAACACCCTTAGTGGGTTGGATGGGGCAGGCAAGTTCACCTAGATCAGGTTATATTCGTTACAATTACCAGTTGATTCCTATTTCAACATCTCAGCCGATTGCAGCTGTTCCCCTAATTATAACAATGTTTTTGTACAAACTCTGACAAATATTGTCCGTCTTGTTGATTCGAACCTGAATGAAGTTTCACAAGGCGACCATGGAACAAAGAGTGTCATCCGCCTTAACCTCTTCACTATCACTGAAGAATATATTGTTTGGAATAAATATATAAAAGATACCAGCGGTGTTATTCACAACAAATCAATAAAATTAACCATTTAGTCAGACAGACAGAGAATTTATAATTTCTCACAGTGTTTCAATATCCACACACTTACGTAAGACTAAAGAGACAGACTGTGAATTTATAATTTCTCACAGTGTTGTACTATTAGTGTAATACTAAATTGACAGACTGACAGAAAATTTATAATTCCTCACAGTGTTGTGCTATCAGTGTAAGACTAAACAGACAGATAGAGAATTTATAATTTTTTCACCGTGTTGTACTATCAATATGCAAGGATTTAAAACATAAATCACACCTGTTGTATTATGTATACATGTCTGCTTAACAGGGCAAGTATAACTGGTAGTCAGTCAGTTTGAATGTAGGCTTGTTAATGCTGTATGTGGGGTGCAAAAAATACTATAATCAGTTATAATATTATCCATGGGCCTGCTCAGCTGATAAAACTTTAAATAAAAAATTAGAGCTATGCTGTTATTAAACTAATTGAGGGATTTTAAAAGTGTTTTCAAACAAACTGCGTGTGGACCAGTGTATGTTTCAGTGTAGCCGTGTATACAGAAAACTCGTTATTTTTAGCAGCGTAGTAGATCATTCAACTCAACATGACACTGGGAATTTCCATGATAGCGGAATGTGAAGCATTTCCTCGCACAGGGTTCCAGCGCTGGTTAGTAGGGTACAAAATACGGTACATTACAATATATACTGAAATCTTGTATATCCGCTGACCAGTGATGTGTAATTAAATAGCTGTTGTAATGATAATCACGGGTGATTCTGCACTTACTATGGAATCTCGTACGGCTAAATAAGCTCCACAACGACTAGAGGCAATTTAGAAATACCTTCCAGTATGTGATTCTGTCAAACAGGATTTAAAACATCATTAGGAAGCTCAAGTGGAATTTACAGAAGGTACGTAACAGTTATTAAAACTAATTGTCGAACCAACAAGAACAATTGTTACAGCAATTGAGACAATAAAAAAGCTTTTAAAATATTACCAGTGGATATTTCTGGTCATCTTCAACCCGCTTCACCGCCCCATCAACCGCTTTAACCACCACTTAAAGTTAGGAATAACGTAATAGATAAATTTACTGAGGAAGGTATTGTCGCTATCAGGGATAAAGACCAAATATTTGATATTGCTGAGTTTGGATAAGGTGGTAGAGATTAATATGTAAAACCAAATATATTAAAACTTTTAAAGGTGTCAGTTAGGTTAAAGATATAAATCGCGTCGCTACTAATACTAAGCAGATCAAATCTGAGGAAGATGTTAATAACTTTGAAATCTTTAACCAGGCAGTAAAGGAACATGCTGCAATTGTAAAACAGAAAAGGGACGAAAAACAGGAAGAAATGAATCATAAACTTAAAGAAGGAGAAAAAATAAGATTAAGCATAAAAGCTAGGTCTAAGACAATGAAAGAAAAACCACATCACAAATCGCCATCTGAGGAAGCAACTTAAGTGGCCTTGCCACTCGCGATGTTTTAACACATCATGGTCGTCATATCTTTTGCAAACGATGCATCGTCATCCTCTGGCAGCCAGATATTTTTATCCTGTATGAAATTATCGCCGTACTCACTGTCAACGATGTCAATATCCCCGTATCAAGCATATATCTCACGTTCAGTTTTTGCACAACAGTCTATGAGATTTATATAAATATTTGGTTTATTAAAATGATGACCAAACCAAGCAAAAATAACCAGACGAATGTTTGCTGCAATAAAACAGTCTCGGTAAATCCAGTTAGATCAATGGTGTTTCCATGGAAATCCTCTCGCAGAGGACCGTTCATTGCAACTCTCATCATTTCGTGTACTGGATGACCAAATCGTGAGAAATACGGCTCACATTCAACCACTCCAAGAAAACTAAGAGATTAACAAGCCACCATATCAACTGAACTTATGTAAATGGGATTATATTTGTGTTCCAAAGACCACCATATCAAAATTCAACACATGAGCGCGATATGTCATCGAGAAATTCCCTTGGTGTTGGACGCCATAAATTGTTTTGCTGGGCGATATGAGCAACCACAGACGAGATTTTAAAACAATTATTCAACAATTCATCTATGTCGATTTGTGAATCGACGATGGTGTATTTTAGCGATACATGTTTCATCTTATCATGGAGAGATTCTTTGCGATAAAATTTACCTCACAGTAGCACGAACTGATCAAACCGATAATTGGATCCCAATTCCGATGTGGATCCGTCTGATGATCGACAACGGATCCATGATCACTCTGAAAGAGCCAGACTGATACAGGATCGTGCTTACTGATATTATCAGTTTCCTTAAAAATATTACCGTGGTAAAATCTGGCAGTTTTCCTCGGTGGAAATTTTGTTACGCTTGCCGTCCACACATAAACTTTTGGTCAACTATTTCTACAGGGGTGCTTCTTGTTTTATAGTTGCCAGAATTACACAAAACCTCGTCGGTTTTAGTTTTTACTACCATCGGAAACATTAATTGCTCTTTCAACGCGGCGACGTCTACTATTTTAACTCCATTCGCTCTAAAAAAAAACATTCTACCCATTCGTTTATTTTTTCGTTTCGTGATTGTTAATCCCTTTCCTCGTCGGGCGTTCATAAAATATTCTGTGACCCGCTGCGCGACGCAATTTAAGAAACCAGTTCTAATCGGTTGAAGAGCATTAATATCAGCCTCGATTAGTCTATAAAGTGCGTAATCAACTTCACGCATAATATGGCCAGTCAATACCAGTCAGCGCTCCAGGTGCAGAATTTTTGTCTACCGTAACAACACGCTGTCCAGTGATTCTTTAACGGTGTCGAGTTTATCCCGGATAATCCATGTGTTCGATATTAAATTTAATTTCTAAATAAATACTTTGTATCACCCACCAGACGATCAATAATCATCCGCACCCATTGGTCATTCATTGTAACATCAGTGAAAATAACATCGTGATCTATACGGAACGTTTACCAAACAAGAGCTGCACCATCGCGCCTAAATTCCTCCTTAGCCATTCTGATATATTCGTGTAATTGTGAATCAAATGGCGGGCGTTTTCTTCTGATCGTTAACATGTTTTATGTCAGGTGATTTGCTGAATAAAGGTTCCTGCCATAATTCCATTAGAGAACTCCAACAAATTGATAGCTTGGGCTTTGCCAATGGTTTCTATCAACATAAATGAGAATAAACGTAAATAGCTCATTTGGAACAAGTTTATGGGCAGTTATCATAATAATATAAATTCGCTTCATTGGATAACGTTTTTATTACAATGTATTGACGTCGACAATTGAGTTCTAATTGTATTTCATGCCTATATGATTTTTTATGGTATATATTTATGACAGTTAAATAGTGAGTTGGAATATTTAACAGAAACGGATCATTGTGAATAGAAGTTGAATATTATTATAGTATGAATTGACTAAGTTGCCCTTATGTTATAAGATAAAGATAATTGCTCTTTGCTACGGTATATTTGCAGTTATCAAGGAAAAAGGTACCTGATGGAGAGGCATTTCTTCCCATCTGCTCAGGTTGTCTATGTGCAATATGTTACACTGAATTCTGATATTGGTTATTGTTTGTTCCGGTCCAGGTAAACATTAGCCGCCAATAAGAAATTAATGTAGCTTATTCTCTGCGAGACAAAACAGGAACTTAAGGCAAAGGAACAGAGAAACTTTGCGCAAAGGTGAGCACTAATTGTTCTATAAAGTACTTAATTTTTACGGAGATGATGCCAGGGCGTACGGATCGAGCAAAAGTTTCACGAATTCACGCACTTGGAAAGCAGTATAGTGCGATAAGGCCTGGATATTAACTGAATGTCGCACGTATGAAAATGTGCTTGGCGCAGTATATAATTTTTATTCAACCGGTCATCCTTAATATGCTTTTTGCGTCATTAGTCCCGCCAATAAATGTATCATAGCGCTTGTCGCGACATCTGTTTTTCGGATGGGCAACTATTTATACATCAGCTTGACATGAAAGGTTGTTAAACTAAATTTAATTAAAGCAAGCATTATGTCATACTTTGAATCTTGGTTCAAGGAAGTTTTACAGATGCGTGTTTAATATACGAGCTACCTAGAAAACCAAAAATGGCTGATTCCCAGCGTGGTTAATCTTCAGATCAGCAAATGTAGAAAAGGCAGAATACCAAGCCCAATTAAACTACAGACAGTTTCGAAGTCCAATGCTATTTTAATTTCTTTTCGCAGAACAATTTATCCCTGTGGGATCATGCGCTGCAAAACTATATATCCATATCCGAGTTTAGACAAACTGAATAAATAAGGATGAACAAAAAATGAAATTAAGAAGTGAATATATTTATTGGGTCAAAATACCTCTGTCTGGTGGATAAAGTAAGTCCTGCTTCTTATCAAATGGATCACCCTTAAATGGCCTAAAATGTTCATTAAAAATTACTGACAATTAAGATGTAGTCTGTTTGAAAGCATATTAGTTACCATGTCATGGATGAGAATGGCATAAAAAAATAGATGCTAAGTATATTACATGCTACGTATATGTCTGCAATAATACATACTGGGAATACAATCAAGTAACTCACGTACAAGGGCACCATCTATCACTCTCAGACCTCCTAAAGATGGAAAGACCATCAAATTCATATGTGTATCGATAATATACTGTTTCGTACCCTGTGTTTCATGAATCGTATTGATACGAGGCACAGGTGTATCGTTTCATCCTTATTGATATTTGAAAAATAGTAATTTCATTGCATCGTAAACTTGAAATTGCTATTTGTTTCTTTGACTAGAACAAAAACATGATCCACTCTAAGAGAAACGATGTTCTACTGACCAACTTAGTTTCTCCCCAGTTATCAAAGATAAGACCATCTCTTTTCTTTTAATTGCTTAGTGTTGCAACTATCTCTGATATTATTCAGTTATAACAATAGTTTCAAGATGGCTGTCACAGCAGCCAAATTGGATGCAAGATCGACACCTTGTAAATTAAGACCAACAATATATCATTAGAAGTCTTGTCGGGATATAGCAAGAAATGTGCTACTTCAGCCTATGATAAATAATACTAGCCAATGTTTAGAACATAAAATAAAATTTGCTATAAAATAAAATTTGCTAGCTTTGAGTGAATAATGGATGTATTTAACTAAAATACTTTCATCCACCCGATAAAACATGTCTGTTATTCGCGCATTTCAAGAATATTTTTAATTGAGGACACTTCAATATGTGGGGTGGTAAAGGGATTAATTTCATCTACTAATGGGTCCAAAAGCTAATATGACCACACCATTTTAGAAGGAGTTAAATAAATTATTATGGCATGAAAGTGATATTGCAGCTTCTGTATTCCGTCTGCATGGCTGCCTGTGACACTAATTCTCGAGGAGGAAAGCATTAAAATATTTTAGCTATGGCGAGAACTAAGCAAACTTCCCGCAAGTCCACTGAGATTAATTGGTAAAGAACCTTTACTAACCACCTGCACACATAAGAAGTTCATTTTATACCCCCAAAGTACGATGAACCCATTTTTAAACATTTCAGAACTAAAAGTGAAAGGCCAAGTGGCCAATATATCAGAAGCCTCTCCGATAGTCCGAGAGGTTGAGGCCAAGGTGAAAAGTATCTACGTAACAGGCCTCCCCTTGGACACTGAAAATGGAGAGATAGAAATAAATTAGAAAAAAAGCTGAAGATCAACGTTAGAAAGAGCCGGATGGCAACAATGTGGGGCTATCAGACTGTTAAGACTGGTATAAGAGTACTCACTCTAGTAAAAGAAGATGCAGCCAAGATCCCCGTTTTTCTATGTGCTGGGATTTCTCTTAAAAACCTCATACAGGAGCTGCGAGAATGACCGACTATGCCCCAGGTCTAAGCAGACGGGGCATGGTCCAAAAGAACGCAAAAATCCCCCAGCCCAGAGTATTTACGCTAATCAAATATGTAATAACTTCATCATTGACGGAGACGTACAAAGAGAAGGGGCGATGGGTCTACAAACGCAGCAATAGACTAACTGATAGCACAGTGCATAAATACCCAAGTAAACAAACAACAAGATACGGGGAAAAGCACAGAGGGCAGTCAGGAAAGTGTTACACAGGCCCCACCAATAAATACGATATACACATCTACAGTCGAAGTAGCTAGCCCAACCATCCCTCATGGTGGGCAGAGTTATAATATTCATGCTCCCAGCACAGACAGATCCGCAATCTCAGATGGGGCGGAGAAAGACTCCAATTCTTGCAGAGAATTGGAGTGGGATGATTTTAAAGGAAAAAAGCCCCCCCCCCCCCAAAAAAAAGAAAGAGCCAACAAAATCCGAGTTGACACATTAGAACAAGGCGAAAAACACACATTAGCCAAGAATAAATATTATTTATTGCAGAAGCTGATGGTGGAGGAAGGGAGCTCTTCCTCAAAAGGGGAAGAAGGGTGGGAGACGCCCACATAGGACATCCCAGAGGAAGACGGGGTCAAAGAGATAGGTCTCAAACCCCTGACATCCACTCCCGCCCAAAAAGAGAAAATAGAAAAATGTTGAACTCGGGAGTATCCATGCAAGTGGGTGACCCCACCTCAGTAGGGAGTCACAAAAAGAAAAACCCCGAAACAGTGATTCCCCATATAAAAAAAAATCGCCATTCTAAGTTATCAAAAGGAAAAAAGGAAAAGAAAAGACTAACGGAAAACAAACGGAAACGGATTAAACAGACGGACAGGAAGAAAATCTGAGGGACTCAAGCGACGCTGAATTAATTAAGGCAATAGACTGTGACAAAACAGACAACCTTTCGGAAATGGACATGGAATCAAGCGACAATAAGACAGAACGATCAACGGAATCACAACGGGGAAAGCTAACATGGAGAAAGATTAATCAAATTAAACATCTCAGCAAGATGCTCTGGCCGAAAGTGGCCAGAGTCAAATATAACAATTTAATAACTAATGTGTTAACAATTGTAATTTGAATTAATAAAATAAGAAGTAATTTAAAAAATAAGCAAAACCTAACCGGCAGACAAACAAAATTGGGGGAAAAATGGAGGAACAAACTTCCGGATTGCGATAATTAATATAAATGGGGTTAACGAAGAAAAATTAGGGAAATTAATAGAGGAAACTAAGGACTATGAAATAATAATGATACAAGAAACGCACTTTAATATAGCAAAGGAAATAAAAGCAAAATTGGAGGAAAAAATGGATGCAATTTTAATCACTAGTGATAATCAAGAAGATATTAAGGGTAGGGTAGGGTAGCAAGAATAATTCGAAACAATAAAGGTATATCATGAGAGCAACTACATGCTGGGGATTTTTTAAAGTACGTTTAATTCATATAAAAATTAAAGACTAGCATTTCGTCAACATTTACTTTCATGCACAAAGAATTAGGAAAAAGATTTTTTTTTTTTTTTTTTTTTTTTATTTTTTTAGAAAACCTAAGCACATATTTACAGGACATTACAATGGAGAATTTTATAATGGCAGGAGATTTAAACTGGGTGGAAGACGATGTAGATAGGAAAATATATTTAACACCAAACGATAAATTACTTAGGGAGGATATGAAAGATTTAAAAAAACCCACAAACTATTTGATGCATATAGAAGATTAAACATTTTAAGGAAAGAATTTACACGCAGATGATTGCACGGACTTTATAAAGGATGCAAAATCTTTAAGCACCTGCAAAACGAATTTGAAACTTTCGGACAAGCCTCAGACTTCAAGATCAACCACGACAAAACAGAAATTTTAAAGTCAGGAAACTGGAGAGGGAATCACCCAGGACTCCCTAATAAAAGATAAGGTCAAGGCCTTAGGAGTGCCCCTTGGCCATAAAGAAAACATAGACAACTACAATAAATAGTATCAAAGATAAAAGAGAATATATATATATATATAT
>JAECUM010037429.1:0-41882 GCA_016617855.1 Megalonaias nervosa
ACATGGCTTTTAAAGTGTTGTATAAAGCAATTTGATATGCCAATACTACTGATTTTGATAATTTTATAAAGTGGTATATACAAATTAAAACATCCAATATTTATTTCTAGACATATTATCAAAATGTATTGATGTAATATACAAAGAATAGTGTTGAAATATTTGATGAACCTGGATGAATTAATTCGAACTGTTAAGATCTGGTGTGTGTGTGTGTGTGTGTGTTTGTGTGTGTGTGTGTTAATATGTAACGAACTATCAATGAATTTTATGTATCCATGATATATTCACACGACTATTCTCATATTTTCAGATGTGATCCCCCTTATGTTCTGAGGGATAGAAATCTATTTGATCTGACACTGATGGATATCAATTGTACAGACCACCATGACAACCACACCAATCACCATGACGACCATCAGAATGTACTCCCCATCGTCACAGGAGTTGTGTTAGCAGGTGGCGTGCTCCTAGTGGTGGCAGTAGTTGCAGTGGTCATGAAACGGAAACGCATGCTAAGAGGTGCCGTAGTAAACAAATTTTTGGTTTAATAGTTGTTATGTCTTATATGTGGATCGAATTTGAAAATATGAATTAGTCTTGTCTGAGTTTTGTTAAGGCGCCTGATAAAGATTATTATTATTAGTATTATTATTATTATTATTATTATTATTATTATTATTATTATTAACCAAAATGTCTTCAAAGATATCAGTAAAAATGTACAGGGTCAAAGACAATTTGGGGTCAGCTTCTAATGTGAACAAAATGGGAGGAAATCGGAAGTTTCTGTTTTCATCCTTATAGCAAGCATGATTAATGAATTAACACTAAAGCAAAATGGAGTAAATAATAATTGTCCTGTATAAATCTTCAGTGTACGGACTCACATTCTGGTAGACATTGTAGAAAGGTGAAATCGGTCATCAATAACTTTTCACACTTGAAATCATCCTAATACATTTTATATAAGCACTGGAATATGTATATATATGTAGCATACATATATATATATATATATATATATATATATATATATATATATAACTATATATATATATATATATATATATACTTATATATATTGTTACGACCCTGTAGTTAAATTACATATGTGTTAAAATTTAAATTCTTCTAATTCTTTGTTTCATTTTTATTTTATTTTTATACCACTAAATGTTGTTATTATTGTTATGATGATTGTGTTTGCATGGGTCTGGTGGTTTGTTGGAAACGTCGTGTTTATTTAAAACGTAAATGTGACTCGTGTAAGCACGATTTTTGCATGACGGTTTCTCGTATCAAGTAAACAGTGAGAAAGAGCTATGTAAATGATTGGCTGTGACCACGTTATTTAAAAATAATACTTGTTTACGCATTGTAGTGATTTTGAAATCACACGTGTCTTCATGCGTGCGTACATGTAATGACGCATTAGCTTGTTTTAAATGCTCAGTTAGCTGTAAGAAATTTTCAGTCAGAGTCGTAGTCGTAGTCAGTCGTAGTTCAGAGTCACATCATAACATCTTACAGAGTTTATAATCCCTTAAGAAAGGTATTTCTGTGCTGGAAAGAGTTGCGCATTCATATGTAAATCAACATGTGTATTGTTAGTGGTGGTAGCTGTACTTTATCTACTTTCTAAATAATTATTTTCCCTGGAGAACAACACTACTGGCTTTGGACAAAGACATTTGATGAAATTACTTCTAAATCGGAACAGAACAATACAAATTGTGCTTTACAGTGAATATTCTGGACATTCTGTGTTAACCTTCGTCTGACGTCATCATCCGCCATCTTGGAACGGAACTGAGATTCAGACTACATCAAATTAGAATTGTTTATTCACAGGACTTATGTGTTTTCACAAATTTAGAACATATTTTTGGATCTTCTTCGTAAATCGTAGTCTTGTTTCGCCTATTTACCTTTTCACCGTGTTTTCTAGGGAAATAAATTATTTTTGTTAAATTTACAAAGCTTGTTGTCTTCACTCTTTCTTTGTGTTACTTTGAATGAGCCGATACGTAACAATATCAATATATATATATATATATATATATATATATATATATATATATATATATATATATATATATATATATATATATATATTACGTATAGGCTCGTATAAAAGTAAGCAAAAAAAAGAGTAAAGCCAACAAGCTTTGTAAATTGACAAAAATGATTTATTTCCCTAGAAAACAACGTAAAAAATAGAAAATAGGACTTACGGTTTGTGAATATAATCCAAATCTTAATCCTAGGGTTGAAAAATATAAATGCTATCACTAAACAGTTCTAATTGAATCCAATATGGAGGCGATGACGTCAGATGAGGTCGTTGTACTGATGGCAACAGAATCACAGTTTATGTTTCCGCTTAGAATTCCAGAATAAATTTCCACTGAATATCTTTCTCCCAGAACTTTTATAAATATGAAGCACTTGTGTAGTTTTCTAGAGAATGAATTATTAAATTCCAAAAAATAGATGAACTTCAAAACAATCTGACATCAACAATAGAAACACCTTGTACCCTCAAGGTGTAAAGATACGACTCAATAAATTTAATACCAATTGGCTTTTTTAAGCCTCGATTTTAGATCACATTGTGGCTCACGTGATAGGTTAGGTGACACTAATTTGAACAGCGCAATAGAAGCGCACAACCGATAGGCACCTACGCCATGGAAGAACTTAGCGAATCTTATTATAAAATTCAATTAAAAAAAGTTGTTTACAAATTAGAGCTATCACGCAAGCAGATCATGACCTTGGTAATAGCCAATCGTTTTCACTTGATGTTTACTAATTTTATGAGCTAAAACAGTGCTGAAGTAACCGTTATAATCTAATCGGGTCAAGCCAATTTTCCGAAAAGAAACTCAAATCCAATGAAAATTATCATTACAATAAAATTTAATGAAACAAAATTAAAATAAAAAAGAATTTAAAACTAACACACAAGTAATTAAATTACATATACGTAACACTTCCCCCATAAAGAAAAGGAAAGATTTATAATAGTAAAGCTTTCATTTTACCATATGTAACTTACACATGAGGTAAGACAAATTTACATAAGAAAACACTTATGAATTATACAAAGTGTACATGAAATAATATTTCTATACAAGGGAAAGTGCATCTGCAATCAAATTGTCTTTTTCTTTGATGTGCCTGATGTCAAGATTATATTCTTGTAAAAACAAACTCCACCTTAATAATCTTTGATTTTTATATAATTTAAAAGATTGACTGAAATTTGGAGCTGTGAGAACCGGCGCACTTTTGAGTATGGCTTTTAACCTATCAAACGCCTCCTGACATTTTTCAGTCCAAACAAACTTGTTTTTGGTACTCAACAAGTTTGTCAGGGATTCAGCAATATTAGAAAAATTGGAACAAAATTTTCGATAGCATCCTGCCATACCCAAATATCGCATGAGTTGCTTTTTGCTGACAGGCACAGGGAAATCAGAGATAGCCTTGACCTTAGCATCTATAGGTTTAACTTGTCCATGTCCCACAATATGTCCTAGAAAAATTGCACAAGCATGGCAAAACTCACTTTTAGATAAATTGATTGTCAAATTTGCATCAGTGAGTCTTTCAAAGAATTTCTGAAACGTGGCTAGATGTTCTGTCCAGATGTCGTTGTAGCTGATGACATCATCGATGTAAGCATCACAATTATCTAGAGCAGAGGTAATCATATTGATCAAGCGTTGAAAGGTACTTGGCGAACCCTTTGTCTCCAACGCTATTACTTTACATTGATAGAGTCCATCTGGAGTCACAAATGCCGAAATTTCCTTTGCTCTTTCCGTTAGTGGAATTTGCCAAAATCCTTTCGGAAGGTAAAATTTGGTGACATACTTGGCATTTCCAATTTTATCACGCTGTTCACCTTCCGGTAATCAGTGCACATATGGAAAGTTTTATCCGGTTTCGGAACAGGTATACATGGTGAACTCCAGTCACGTTTACTGGGCTCTATGAAATCGTTCTCCAGCAAGTACTGAATTTCCTTTTTCAAGTATTCCTGTTTGAGAGGGTTCATCCTGTATGACTGTTGTTTCACGGGTTTTGAATCTACAATTTCAACGTCATGAAAAATTTTGTTTGTCCTTGTAAGAATATCTAGAAACAAGTGCTCATATTCGAATAATAACCGTTTAAGTTCATTCCTTTCTTGTTGTTGTAAATGTAACAGTTTCTGGTCCAGATTTTCCATAATTTTCGAATTCCGAAGATTTATTGCTCCAATATCAACAGAGTCCGATTGAATTTCTTCACTTTAATCCTCAGTTGGTGGGACAGGTACAACTAAATTAATTGCATGATTTACTTGGCTATCTCTTTCAATATACTAGTTGTTACGAATATGTAGTTTAGTTACTTGTGTGTTAATTTTAAATTCTCTTTTATTTTATTTTTGTATCATCACATTTTATTGTAATGATTATTTTCACGGGATCTGATTTTGTTTGGAAGATATATTATGTTTATATAAAACGTAGTATGACTCGCAAAAGCACGATTTTTGCATGCCATGGTTTGTCGATTTAAGTAAACACTACGCGAAAACGATTGGTTATTGCCAAGGTCATTTTCTTGCCCACGTGAAATTGCATTGTTTACTGTGCTATTTAATGATGAAATAGTCACGCGTTTCATCATGCGCGCTTGAAATGACGTCTTAGTTCAGTTTAAAAATACTCAGATCCCCGTGAAATGGTGAGTCGTACAATATATCGTCAAGAAGAAGGATATATTTCTATTAGGTGCCGTAAAGAGTTGTATTTTTACATCTTTGGAGCTCCAGATGTTTTATCATAGATGACAGCTTCTTCAGAAGTTTGTCTATTTTTTAGAATATAATAATTTATTCCCTGGAGAACTATACAAGTGACAAAGACAATCGATGGAAATTTATTCTAAATTGAAACATTACAAGTTGTGGTTCAACGTGGAACTCTTAACATTCGTACAAAGACTTCACCTGACGTCATCATCCTCCATCTTGGAACGTCATCAAGATTCGAACCTGGATTCAGTTAAAATTAATTAGTGATAGGATTTGTATTTTTCAGTACTAGGATAAATGTTTGGATTGTCTTCACAAACTGTAAGTCCTATTTCCTATTTTCACCCGTTCATTGTGTTTTGTAAGGAAAACAAATATTTTTGTTAAAACTTACAAAGCCTGTTGGTTTCACTCTTTTCTTTTGTTACTTTTGAACGAGCCTATACGTAACAGAGAAAATTGGGGGCTCGTCCGGGATATTTGAATTTGGTTAAAATATTTCAGAAAATTGTTTTTTGAAATTTAAATTCCCCTAGTCTTCAAATCGCAAGTACTATTTTACATTTTGTTTGAAATCTTTAGTGAAAACAACAGGCTTTCATTCACAATGTCATCACAAGTGGCAGTATTTCTTTCTAATCCAACTCAGGAGCAGTTGGATAGTTTGAAAAAAGATGAGTTGCTTGAACTTGTCAGAAAGTATGATCTTTCTGAAGCAAAATCATCCTTAACGAAACAAAAGATTTAAAAAATTTTGATTCAGTATTTGTTAGAGAAGAATGTTTTTGATAAAAGTGTTCTGGCTTCGGTCAGTAAGTCGGTATCGGACTCTGACATAACAGTAATGGAATTAAAATGAAATGCAAGATAGAATTGGAGTTAAGGAGGCTCGAGCTTCAGAAACAGGAAAGAGAGAAAGATAAACAAATCCTTTACGAAAAAGAGAAAGAGAAACAAATGCAGTTGCAATTTGAAGAGAAGCAATTGCAATTGCAATTTGAATAGAAGGAGACAGAGAGAGAGACGGGAGAGGGAGAAAGATAAACAATTACAATTAGAGAAAGAGGAGAAAGAGAGACAGGAAAGAGAGAAAGATAAACAATTACAATTAGAAGAGAAGGAGAGAGAGACAGGAGAGGGAGAAAGATAAGCAAATGGAATTACAGAAAGAACAAATACAGTTGGAGTTTCAAAAAGAACAAATGCACGTACAGATGAAAAAAGAGAAGGATGAAAAGGAATTTCAAATTAAAATGAAAGAAATGGAGCTGGCAAGTGAAAGGCACGATTCCACTTCACATACAAATTCAAGTTTTGACATTACAAAAAATATCAGGTTAGTGCCTCCTTTTAGTGAAACGGAAGTAGACAAATATTTTATTTAATTTGAAAAAGTTGCTGAAAAATTTGAAATGGCCAAGAGAGCATTGGACTCAATTTTTGCAATGTGTACTTTTTGGCAAGGCCCGAAATATCTATGCATCCTTGTCAGTACAACAGAGTTCTGACTATGATTTGGTTAAGGAGTGCATCTTAAGGGTTATGCGTTAGTCCCTGAGGCTTATCGGCAAAAATTCAGAAACTATAAAAAAGAAGCTGGACAAACTTATGTTGAATTTGCAAGAGAAAAAGAGCAGTTATTTAAGAGATGGTGCTTAGCCGAGTAAGTTGAACATGATTATGAAAGTCTTGAAAAACTTGTGTTACTTGAAGAATTCAAAAACTGTGTTCCTAATGACATTCAGAATCTTCTTGAAGAGCACAAGATTGAAACCTTGGAAAATGCTGCTCTTGCTGCCGATGAGTATTCCTTAACTCATAAAGTTCCTGCTGTAAGCAAATCATTCACTCAGCAGTCTACTGATAGAAAGATATTTCAACCCAATACAACTCCTCCTAAAACTCAGTCTGGCACAACTTCTAAAAATCAAGCTTCTGATAAACTTGATTCATAATCCTTGTCTATTCCTACGTGTACCTATTGCAAGAAAAAAGGACACGTCATTTCTGATTGCTTCAAATTGAAATATAGGCATCAGAAGCAAGATAGACCTACCCCAAATGCTTTTATTTCTAAGAGATCAAGGTCACGGTCATATATTGAAAACAATACATTTGTTGGGTCTCAAAAACCCCAGTCTGATTTTATTATGGTGAATTATGAACCATTCATGTCGAAGGGTTCTATATCACTCTTGGGTGATTCGGCCAATCCTATCCCTATTAAAATTTTAAGGGATACAGGAGCTTCTCAGAGTCTTTTATTGTCAGGTACTGTGCCTTTTTCTGAGAAGTTCTGTTCTAATGAGAGTGTTCTCATTCAAGGAGTAGAGTGCGGCTTTGTTAATCTTCCTCTCCACTCTGTAAATTTGTCATCAGACTTAGTTTCGGGACCTGTGACAGTCGGTGTAATGTCTACTTTACCCGTTGAGGGCATTCATTTGTTGCTAGGCAACGACCTAGCTGGAGACAAGGTTGTGGTTAATCCACTTTTAACTGACAAACCTTCTTTGGATCAGAAAGTTGATCCTATTAAAAAAGAATACCCTGATTTATACCCAGCTTGTGCAGTTACCAGAGCTATAGCAAAGAAAGCTCTTGAGAATGATTTTGATAAGGAAAATATTCCTTTAGCTGACACATGTATTGGTCAGGCTTTTGATGAGGTCACTTTCACTTCTAATTTGGATCAATCAAAAATTATTGATCACAGTGATCCTCTTTTAACTACTAATTCTCTTTTATCTCTCAGGGTGATAAATGACAATCACTTGTCGTCGAACTGGAAAAAGATCCTGGAATCTCCTGTTTTTTTCAGAGGGCCACTAGTGAAACTGAAGCCACTGAAGTACCTGTCTGTTATTTCATTAAAAATGGAATTCTTATGAGAAAATGGAGACCTCCTGAGGTACCTGCTAGTGACGAGTGGTCAGTGAACTATCAGATTGTAGTTCCAAAATCTTACAAACAGGAAATACTTAGTTTGGCCCATGAAACTCCTCTGGCTGGTTATGTAGGGATAAATAAAACTTATAACAAGATCTTGACTCACTTTTATGGGCCACAAATTAAAAGTAATGTTTGTAGATTTTGTAGATCTTGTCATACTTGTCAAATGGTAGGAAAACCTAATCAGAAGATACCTAAGGCTCATCTGCAACCTATTCCTGCATTTGACGAACCATTTAGCAGAATTATGGTAGACTGTGTTGATCCCTTACCTAAGACCAAGTCAGGCTACCAATATTTGTTGACCAATATGTGTGCGTCAACAAGATTCCCAGAGGCAATTCCTTTGAGGAGTACTATAGTAAAAGCTATGATAAAGTGCTTTACTCAATTTGGCCTTCCCAAATCTCTCCAACGGGTAAATTATACACTATGCCGAATGTCACAGGTCCTGAAACTAAGTCTGATGACAAATTTACAGAATGGAGATGAACGTTACCATAGCCGTACCCAATTCCCTGAATGAGAACACTCTCATTAGAACAGGACTTCTCAGAAGAAGGTAAAATACCTGAAAATAAAAGACTCTGAGAAGCTCCTGTATCCCTCAAAATTTTAATAGGGATAGGATTGGCCGAATCACCCAAGAGTGATATAGAACCCTTCGACATGAATGGTTCATAATTCTCCATAATAAAATCAGACTGGGGTTTATTAGACCCAACAAATGTATTGCTTTCAATATATGACCGTGACCTTGACCAATTAGAAATAAAAGAATTTGGGATAGGTCTATCTTGATTCTGATGCCTATATTTCAATTTGAAGCAAATCAGAAAATGACGTGTCCTTTTTTCTTGCAATAGGTACACGTAGGAATAGACACGGATTTCGAATAAAGTTTATCAGAAGCTTGATTTTTAGAAGTTGTGCCAGATTGAGTGTTAGAGGGAGTCGTATGAGGCTGTAATACCTTTCTACTAGCAGACTGCTGAGTGGATGATTTGCTCACAACAAGAACTTTATGAGTTAAAGAATACTTGTCAGCAGCAAGAGCAGCATTTTCCAAGGTTTCGATCTCATGTTCTTCAAGATGAGTTTTATTGTCATTAGGAACACATTTCTTGAACTCTTCAAGTAATACAAGTTGTTCGAGACTTTCATAATTATGTTCAACTTACTCGGCTAAGCACCATCTCTTAAATAACTGCTCTTTTTCTCTTGCAAATTCAACATAAGATTGTCCAACTTCTTTTTTATAGTTTCTGAATTTTTGCCGATAAGCCTCAGGGACTAACGCATAACCCTTAAGATGCACTCCTTAACCAAATCAGTCAGAACTTTGATATACTGGCAGGGATGCATAGATATCTCGTGCCTTGCCAAAAAGTACACATTGCAATAATTGAGTCCAATGATCCCTTGGCCATTTCAAATTTTCAGCAACTTTTCAAAATAAATAAAATATTTGTCTACTACTTTTTCTCTAAAAGGTGTCACTAACCTGATATTTCTTGTAATGTGAAAACTTGACTTTGTATGTGAAGTGGGATCGTGCTTTTCACTTGCCAGCTTCATTTCTTTCATTTTAATTTGAAATTCCTTTTCATCCTTCTCTTTTGCATCTGTACGTGCATTTATTCCTTTTGTAATTGTATTTGTTCTTTCTGTAACTCCAATTGCATTTGTTTATCTTTCTCCTTCTGTCTCTCTCCTTCTCTTCTAATTGTACCTTGATTTGTTTATCTCTCTTTCTCTCTTTCTCTCTCTCTCCCTCTCTCTCTCTCTTCTTTTTCAAATTGCAATTGCAATTGTTTCTCTCTTTCCTGTTTCTCTCTCTCATCTTTATCAAATTGCAATTGCAATTGTTTCTCACTTTCCTCCTTCTGAAGCTCGACCTTCCTTAACTCGAATTCCATCTTGTATTTCATTATTAATTTCTTTAATTTTATGTCATATTCTGATACCGGCTTACTGACCGAAGCCAAAACACTTTTATCAAGAACATTCTTCTCTACCAAATATTGAATCAAAATATTTTTAATTTCTTGTTTCGTTAAGGGTGATTTTGCTTCAGAAAGATCGTTATTTCTGGCAAGTTCAAGCAACTCATCTTTTTTCAAACTATCCAACTGCTTCTGAGTATGACTAGAAAGATAAGTCTCCGCTTTTAATGACATCGTGAATGAAAGCCTGTTGTTTTCTCTAAAGATTTCAAACAAAATATAAAATAGTACTTGGGATTTAAAAACTAGGAAAATTTAAATTTCAAAAATCAATTTTCTGAAATATTTTAGCCAAGCTTCAAATATCCAAGGACGAGCAACCTCAATTTTCTCTTGTTACGTGTAGGCTCGTACAAAAGTAACAAAAGAAACGTGTGAAGCCAACAAGCTTTGTAAATTTAACAAAAATAATTTATTTCCCTAGAAAACAACGTAAAACATAGAAAATAGGACTTACGGTTTGTGAATATAATCCAAAATTTAATCCTAGGGTTGAAAAATATAAGTCCTATCACTAAACAGTTCTGATTGAATCCAGGTTCGAATCTCGATGAAATTCCAATATGGAAGCGATGACGTCAGATGAGGTCTTTGTACTGATGGCAACAGATCCTCGATTGAATCACAGTTTATAATGTTTCCATTTAGAATCCAGAATAAATTTCCACTGAATATCTTTCTCCCAGAACTTTTATAAATATGAAGCACTTGTGTAGTTTTCTAGAGAATGAATTATTAAATTCCAAAAAGTAGATGAACTTCAAAACAATCTGTCATTAACAATAGAAACACCTTGTACCCTCAAGATGTAAAAATACGACTCAATAAATTTAATACCAATTGGCTGTTTTAAGCTCGATTTTAGATCACATGGTGGCTCACGTGATAGGTTAGGTGACACTAATTTGAACAGCGCAATAGAAGCGCACAACCGGTAGGCACGTACGCCATGGAAGAACTTAGCGAATCTTATTATAAAATTCAATAACAAATGTTGTTGCAAATTAGAGCTATCACGCAAGTAGATCATGACCTTGGTAATAGCCAATCGTTTTCACTTGATGTTGTATATATTGTGTGTTCTTGTATATCAAAATATTGTAACATAATTTTCAAACTCTCTATTTATTATAAAAATGTTATCATTAATTACTACACTTTCAGTATGATGAATATATCCAGTGACGCCTGTTTGTGCTGAAAAGACACCCGTTCACAAAGGAGAGCATTTCTGAGCTAATTTTATTGAGTTCACTCATATATTGGACTTGCATATAAAGGAATAACTTGCCTAATGGATACATCTGTGTAATCCCTTTGGTGTTTTCATTTTATGCACGATGCATTGTAATACAAAAGTGTTAAACAAATTATATTTTTATGAACACCATCCAGAGCATCTATCAAAATTATATATGGTCTTGTTTTTCCATTTCTATTGAAATTGTTTGACTTATGATTAATTTGTTTACAAAATCGATTTGGTTCTGCAGAAACTGAAATTAAAGAGGGTGCATATGTCGTAAGCATTGACGCTAATCTGTTAGAAATATTTAAGAGAGCTCTTTGCCACTTTTAAAAAGTTACGTTTACCTGATCGTTATTAACTTCACGTTTGTCAATACAACCGAGTTGTATTAATTTTTTCACGTGAGTCAAAGACGGTTGTAAATAAATTCCAGTTAAAGTATGATTCAACTTAAGTAATTGTTCCTTGTAATCAAATGACTCATTAATGTATACTAATAAGATTTCATTATAAATTAATACTTACACAGTATGAAGTTCGATGCAGTTGATGTTGTTGCATCTCTAACTGATGCGGCTCAGACCTTGTCACTTACTGTAGCAAATGATGCCCTAGTCATAGATTACTTGCTACGTTACTTATTCTCTAACATTCCTGATATAGCGAAACTAACCACCAACATAGTGTGAATTTAATCAGAAATCTATCAAACAACACACGGAAAAATTATCAATCCATACAAATCATCGGTGCAGAAATAGCAAGGGCATAACTATTTTTTTATACAAATCATGGATGCGATGCAGCGCTAGCCAGTGTATATCTTTAATCATGTTTCCGGTGTTTTTTTCTCATACGAATCATGGACGCAGAACTAGCCAGTGCACAATTTTAATGATGTTTCCATGTTTCCAACCGTGCATCAGCTAAAACAAATCGCACGGCAGCATGGAATAGAAATTCCAAGTCGAATGCGAAAAGTTGACATACTTGAATTATTAAGACCCACATATGCACTCAATGAACTTGCTGTCTCAGATAATCCGTCATCGGTTGCTAAATTATAGTTCTGAAGATGGGGTGTTGGATGTTGTTGAATATTGCAAAATGAAAATCAGATTCGTTGTGGCAGATGTAGATATATACGGTCAAAAAGAATTATCGTGCATCATAGGGTTGTGGAAGTTATTGTTTTAGTTTTCTCTCGTGGGGATGAGGTGCTAATTTTGTTTTAAAAAATATGAAAATATGGTTGAATGTCTTTTGTCAGTGTGAGCCAGATAATGTATCGCCGATGATAAAATGCATCATTGAGAGTGTTGATTGTTGAAAAGATATGATTTGACACTAACCCTGGGCTCATGGCTGTGTTACGTCCTAGGGGCGTACATTATGTAACAAGACAAGGTAATACCAAACAAGCATTCAAGTTTCCAAAATATAATTTATTTCCCTAAAATATAATATCAAAATGAAATATTTAAAAATAACTTGCAGTGTTATATGAATTCCTAGAATTTTCCAATGTACTCTCAATTTCACAGTAATCCGGAAACGATAAAAAGGCATCCCAAATAACTTTTCTAAATCCAGCAGTTTTAGTTCAAAGTTAATAAATGAAAGATAAATGTCACAAATATCCTTGAACGTTTAATTCCAAGGAAGTTATTAAATATCAACGTCCTTGAATGTTTTACACAATAATCCAGCAAGGTACTGTCTGTTTAGAATAGATAGTTTTCTACTCTTAAGTTTCAACATTTACAGTATTAAAAAATCTCAAATTTCCTCTGACTCTCACAAGAAAGAATATAACTGAAGAATGAAAAGCTGCGTATTTAATTCCTTTATATAGCCACTATGTACGCATCAAATCAACACATCTGAATCACTAGAAAAGATTCCTGTTATTTAAATTATTAGTCTTGCGAAATACCTTAAACAGTCTGCTATTGCCTTTTTTATTATTATTATTGAGCCAATCAGCATCTAGGGCATGCATGGCATCTCAATAGTACAGATGTCCTTCGAAACTCACGTGATGTTGATATGATTTCCATTCAGTTATTTCGTTTGCCTACTTTCACCGCATTAGTTCTTGACATGAACTTGGTTAATAACCTTGATTTATGAATGGAGAAAGCAAATATATGTATTATTACTATACTACAGGCCAGCCTCTGAATTACAGAACTAAAGAACAAATATCATTTACCCAAATGACTAAAATAAAACTATTATATAAAATAATATATGATATAGATATCCATAATGGTTATTCTTAATTTATTATTTCATGGGTGTAAACTATTAGGTTTTGGCAAATGGAAATACGCTGTTTTGTGTGTATGCCGTATCGAGATAGGAAATATGGGATCTATACTACTTACTTTTAAATACGCATGAACAAAAGCCATAAACAAACGGTGAGATGACTTGGGGAGAAAGTATATCCCAAAAGGGACATTTACACCAACTATGATATAAACTCGGGGATCGAAGTGATTGGAAATAAAAAATGTGAGATACCTTGCGGAAAAAAATACCCCAGAAAGGGACATTTACACCAACTTTGTGACAAACTCGAAGTCGAAGTGATTGAAAACCAAAGATTAAACGGCTTGCGGAGAAGTTATATCACAAAAGGGACATTTGCATCAAATTCATGCAGACTCGAAGGTCCAAGTGATTGAAACAAACGGGAGATGTGTTGCGCAGAAATTATATCCTAAAAGGGACATTTATACCAACTTCATTATAAACTCGGGGACCGAAGTTTTTCAAAACAAAAAATGCAATGGCTTGCGGAAAAAGTGTATCCCAAAAGGGACATTTACACCAACTTCAAGACAAATACAGGGGTGCAAGTGATTGGAAGCAAAAGTTGAGACGGCTTGCAAAACAACATCTATATAGATCGGGGCATTTATACCAGTTTTCGTGTCAAACACGAGAGACGAAATGATTTGGAAACAAAAGGTGAGATAGACTGAGTAAAAAGTATATCACAAAAGGGACATTTACACCAACTTTGTGACAAAACCTTGAGCAGAAGTAATTGGGGAAAAAATCCCAAACAAACAAAAACAAAAGAAAACAAACAAAACAAAACAAAAACAAACAATAGATCAACATGCAGTGGTAGTGTTATCTTTTTTTGCTTTTAGCATATCCAATTAGAAACAAAAAAAATAGTACAGTGTATTGTTTTTGTGCATTTTTAATAAAGATACACTTTTTATCCACTTTATATTTTTTTACTTTATAGCTTCTTGCAAATTGCCGTTTGTAGCCTCTTTCCAGATTGCTTATTGTAGCCTCTTGCCAGTTTGCCTTTTGCAGCCACCTGTAGCATGCTTATCGTAGCCATTTGCCAGCTTGATTATTATGGCCTCTTGCCAGCCTGCTTATTGTAGCCTCTTGAAAGCTTGCTTATTGTAGCTCTTGCCAGCTTGCTTATTGCAGCCCCTTTGCCACATCCTGCTTATTGTAACCTCTTGCCAGTTGGCTTATTGTAGCCGCTCACTGTTACAATCATCCCTGAAATGAAACTGTTTCGGATTTGTTGCCATTTTCCCGTTAAACGTACTTTCTTAAATAACATAATGTCCTAGCCTTGAACTTTCTGCTTTAGGAAACAAGACTATCTTAGAAATAATTTTTTAAAAAAAATTTAATTGGTTTCCATAGCTGATGCATGTTTTAACACTCGGCTTATTTTGATTTTGTATGTTCTGCATAATGAGGCTATTTTGTGGTTCCATTTCTGCTTGGAAGTCGGAAAAATTGGTTTTGTCTTTTTTAGCAGCTGAAAATCAATCCACCACCCCAATCTATGTGCTCCAAACACCAATGTTGATAGTGAATTGTCCTTCCAAAACAATTCGGCCGCGAAGGAACCTGGTAGAATGTATATGGATTCTCTTATTCTTTCCATGGTTCCCAACCGATTGAAGTCCCAAACTGGATAGCTACAAACATAAAACAATATAAGATATGAGGAGTTGAGGTTAAAGTATCAGGTCATGCCGTTGGCAATGACATGATTTACATCAATTTAAACTTTCTTTCGAGGGACGATGAGCAAACTTTATTCTTTTTCTAAGTTTGTGTCAACATTTGCGTCCTCACATAACTGAATGAGTTCAAAGGCTGGAGTAAAATATGCTAAATGTCTGCTTGTGAAATCAATGGCAGAGATTTGAAAAAAAGTTATTGATAGCTGATGATCTACTCTTGCACGTACTAGACCAAATGATCGAACATAGGACCGATCAGGTGTAAAGCATGTATGGCCTGTCGTTATCGTTTTAGTAACCTGTGGTTGTGGTGGTGGTTGTGTTTTTGTTGGTAAAGCTTATATTTTCACCCTATCGTTTTGTTCATTTGGAATTTATGTTGTTTGAGTGTCGATGTCAATTTAATCATCACTGGCTGTAATGCCCCTTGAAGATATCTCATTTGGAGACAGACAACAAATTCATTTCCCACAATCTTTAATATTAATTTTTGGCCTAAATATATCTTCACGGTATGATCGGCAAAACACACATCCTGCCTATTAATGATTTATAAAAGGGGAAACTTTTAAAAGATGAAAATGAGCCCCTTGTTTTTGAGAAAATGCTTTTGTATGTGCCCGATATAAACAACTTTACAGTGCGATCTGCCCGTTTAGATCTAGTTGTACACTTGCAGAGACAGCCATGGAATCAAAAGCGTTTAACGTTCAGGCCTATCATTATATAAATGTCCCATAAATAGGCTTCTTCCAAAATATTATGTTAACTTTTTTCGGGTAAAGTATTCCCCCAAACAGCGATTTTCATTAAAATTTCAGGGATGTTATTAATAAACCAGCACACATAGTGTCGTATATAGAACCAAATAAGTGGTTGGTCGTGAGCATAAACGTTTCAATGAATCTTTGTAATATAATGTCATTTGGTAGCTCTTTTAATACTTACACTGCTATAAATGGACACTAGCAAGTTGCCATCAAATTTTGATGTCGAATTCAATTGGCTACTAAATGTCTAGGACCGAACATAAATTTCACCTTGTCAACCGTGCAAAATATACAAATCAGTAGTATGGTCATAACAATATTCAGTCTATCCTCAGTAATGGAGGCATTATAATTATTAGTAACTGTCAGCACATACGTAAGATCATATGCAATTTTGCGCTATTTATATTCCTAAAGAGACCCAGGTCATGTAGTCAAAATCTAACTCAAGACATTCTGTACAATTGACAGCCATGAATAAAAATTACAAAACATTAGGCAAAATCATTGACTAGGAGTTGAAAAAAATATAGATATACATAACATAACATTATTGACTATATACTCTTTGTTGTAGTTATAATTTTAACTATTTGCTCGTGTTTTTCACTTAAGTAAACAGTTGTAGCAACGGTTGATTACGCATTGATGAACCATTTGTGCGAATGTTTTTTATGCTTATCGTTGTCTCCGCTCTGTAAACCAAGCGTTTTGTCCATGAATTATGATGATAACTTCAGCAGCTGATCGTCAAAGAAATGCTTTGAAAATGTTGGAAAGTTAGACTCGGGTTAGTATCAGTATGATATAGAATATTCACTCTGAAATTTTATTTGATAAAATATACTTTTATAACTCATGACTACAGCAATCATTCTATATATGGCATGATGACAGTTGAGTCATGTTGTCCATAAGTACCCGTGTTTGGCCATACATACCTATATTTGGCCATAAGTACCCGTGTTTGGCCATAAGTACCCGTGTTTGGCCATAAATACCCATGTTTGGCCATAAGTACCCTTAAGTACCCGTGTTTGGCCATAAGTACCCATGTTTGGCCATAAGTACCCGTGCTTGCCACGAAAACCATTATTCTATTCTAGGAGAGCTTAAATGACAACCGAGTTGGTGTGCTGCCGTGCCGACGACAATTAGGCACCAGTGAACAAGGTTGTCATAATAAGATTCTTTGCCACAATTTATCTGTAGTTGCACCTCACATGATTCAATCAAATTTCCAATGTACCTACCTGTTACGATTCCTTGAAGAATGCTTTTTTAAAAAAAATGCTTACATATTGATGACTATACAAAGAGCAGGCTTTATTTAACACGTGTCTCGAATTGAATGTCATTTATTTCAAACTGCAATGTAAATGCTACTTCACCTTTTTGGTCTCAAATGTATTTATTCGTGCAGATTGAAGTAAAAGACAAAATATCTCTGTATATCATTATTATCGCTCTTTAGTAATAAAGAAGAGCTATCTTCATGAATCAGCACATACATTTATACAACTAAATTATCTATTTAGAAAATTAGACGTAAATTCGTTATGATAATGTGGTAGTAAATGAAACAGAGAAAACTATATGTCTATACGCAGCAAAAATAAAATAAACAACAGCAAAAATACAGCGTAATATTGATATATTAATACTGCTAAACGATTGTAGCGTGGAACAAAGCAAACCCGATGTTGCAATATTGCTTATAAGCTATTGCCTATATAAAGTGGATAGGGATAATTATATTTGCACAAAATATAAATTACAGTAATTATACATGTAAAGGTACATAATCATACTAATTCGTATATTGCAGCGTTGATACTTGATCGTTGACAAGACATGACGTTATTTATTTCCTTCCATGGCCTGTGACGCAGTGAACTCGGTACATAAGTTGCAGACAGTACAATACATGCAAATGGTTACAATGATATATATTAACATACACACTGAAATTATAGGCACCTTTGGAAGCCCAGAAACTACAACTATATTAAAATAGTGCCAATATTGCAAAAGCATTACGTTCATCCACACTCCCCCCTCCATATGCACACACGTACACGCGCATATTCTTCTTTCCAAGAGGACTTGGGAGAAAGATTTAACTGGAAACTAAACTCCCATATATATTCATCTTGTAGCATGACTGACACCTGTTTCTCATATAATAAAGTTCTTAATTTTTGAGTTGATCTACTGCATTAGTAGAAAACTTTGGAATAGTCAGTAAAATGTACAGTATCTTTCTCCCTTATCTCCTATGTACATTTTCTGCGCTCATCGCATTACCATTGCTATCGGACTCGTGATTTTGTACCATTGTTGTCGGATTAATGATTTTGTACCATTGTTGTCGGACTCGTGATTTTGTACCACTGTCCTCATCATACAGCCTTTTGTATTCATGCTGAGATGATCTCTTGTTTTTAAACCGTGAAATAATATCACTCTCGAGGGGCCACATACGGATGAGTGGTCTAAAGCGCTCACCTTTTCCGATCACTGTTATCTCGCCTCTGTCCACGTGGGCTCGATTCTCGGTCTCAGTCAATGTGGCGGTGTGAGAACGCTTGCCAGTGGGTCCTGGATTTTCCCAGAGTTTTTCCGGAATCTTCTTCCACCAGTGATTCTGGAAATGTATAGCCTGTCTTACGCTGAAAATGGCGTTGGCGTTAACTTACCCCCTACCTCACAAACAACTATCTTTCTTCTACTCAGTCTGCGATAGGGGTGATCTGATACCACAACTTCTACGGCCTGACAGACAGTATGACACATGCCCATGTGTACTATTATTGTAGTACTCGTACTGTAAATCTGCCGTAAAGAATCGTTGTCCGGAAGTCCAAGTCAGGATATTCGCAGCTGAAGTAGATGGAAATATTGAATGATTTCATGAAGCCAGTAGAACAAATCCTGTAGAAGGCTGATGCAGCTGAACATCACTTGCGGACGGGTTACAAGTATATATCGGATGACGCCTCACTGCACCCTAGTATCCACTATGCGAGAACTGTCTCGAACGTTGATGCATTTGCTCGCCACTCTGTTGTAGATGAATTTAACGAAGTCTGTATCTATAGCATTGAGCTAAAGTTTATCATCGTTTCTGGATTATGCCATAATCTGTACTCACTTGGATTTAATCGCCTACAAGTTCTCAGTTGGGTTTAATCACCTATAGGCACCCACTTGGATTTAATCACCCATAGGTATTCAATTGGGTTTAATCATCTATAGGTACTCACTCGGATTTAATCACCCATAGGTACTCACATGGATTTAATCACCTATAGGTACTCACATAGATTAAGTCACCAATAGGTACTCACTTGGATTTAATCAGCTATAAGTACTCATTTAGATTTAATCGCCTATAGTTATTCACTTGGATTTAATCACCTACAGGTACTAACTTGGATTTAATCACATATAGGTACTCACTTGGATGTAATCACCTATAGGTATTCACTTGGATTTAATCACCTATAGGTACTCACTTGGATTTCATCACCTATAGCTACTCACATAGATATTAATCACCTATAGACACTCACATGGATTCAATCACTTATAGGTAGTCACACATGGTACGTTTGTGTTCTGATAAGCCATAGTAAAAACGTCAAATCTCTGACGCACTACCTCCGCTGCTTTCGTGTTTTCAATTGTTTGACATTTCACCTCTGCAGCACTACGACAAGTACCGTTTTGTTTCGTTTGTTTGGAATAACTTCAATAATCCTGATTATCAGCAAGTCCAATATCACTACCAGCAAGTACAGAAAATGGGTTCTTATCTGATATACCACAGATAATTGGATATATCACACATAACTTGATATACCACAGATAATTGGAAATGCAAATTATAATGGGATATATCACATAGGCAAATTAGACTGTTACAGCATTTTATTCTCAGACCTCAACATTCATCTGGACTGGAGTAAATATCCTTATCTTTAGATACTGGCATATTTGTGTTATTGTATAATAATAAATTCACTACGGCTATTTTTTGTTATGATGGCACTTTTTGAAAAAATGAGGAACGTCTTCAACCAATGCGTACGTTTTTGTGTGCGTGTTTGTGTGTGTGTGTGTGTGTGTGTGTGTGAGAGAGAGAGAGAGAGAGAGAGAGAGAGAGAGAGAGAGGGTTAGTTATGATCCAATTCCTAGGTCTAATGTGTTTGGGGTCTGCCAAGTCAACATATAAATAATATAAAGAAGGAATGTTGGCTGGAAAAATGAGGGGGAACATAAGGCCCCCTTCCCTACCACCCCACCCCCCAACGCCAGGTTAACTGCCACATTGCAACTAATACACTGAGTTTAAGTACACTTTGTTCGTTCTTCTTCCTGACAACTGTCACGTGATATATTCTTTGATATTTCCACTACATGTTACATGATAACATACATTGAAAGTAATATTAGCGATACCCATGAATCATACTCACTTGATGTCAACCCATGTGATAAACTCTGACAACCATCCTAATACTGATAAAAGCGTATCATCGCATTAAAACATGTACTAAACCCATTTGCAACGTATGTATGGGACAAATGCTTTTCGTACGCCGTTTGTAAGTAACTATTTCACTATTTTCATAAGCCTCCTTTTCGTGCAAGTTTTAAATATCATGTGAGATATTTAACTCCTCCAAATAAATGGGATGATGTTATTAAACTATATGCACTAATTAAAACGAATAGTTGTATACATGTCACGGGTATTAACATAGTTAATACTGTGGTATGTCTTTGCAGCCGAGAACAGAATGAAACACATTGTACTATATTAGTATACAACTGGAAGTGGGGTGGGTGTATAATCCTATCATTCACGCACCTACGTGTACACCTCTTACCTTCCAATCAATATCAGCAAGAGTTTACACTACATAAAATATTATATTATATATCTAATTTATCAAATCAAGACTAGAAAATTGTTGTTTATGAAGATATATGGTCTCTTAAAAGAGATGATGTTAACAGAGCTTGGACATACATACAGACAGACATACGGACGGACGGACGGAAAGACAGACAAAATGGCATATACAGGTATATACAGCGATAGGAATGAAGATAACTTTGTCGTATATTGTGCACTGTTCTAAAGTGTTAGATTGGTTTGGACTCCTTTGGTTTGGTCTAAAAGCATGGCATATAAAAATTTAGAAGAAATTAAAAATGATAAATACGTAGATAAAACCGTATCTCGTTGTTGGTTTTATTTTGCTTTATTTCAGATGGAATCTGTTAGAATGAGTCCAAGGTCTTTCAGCAAACAATTGAGATACCTGTCAATGTGCTTGATGGTTCTGTCTCATCGATCTCTATCTCAAGCGGTGGATTTGTTTCAATGTCATAAAACCGGTATAGCCTTTAATTGCTCCAGTATTAATCTGTTGGAAATTCCTAATATTACGGAAATAACTCCGTCACCTTCGATCTTAGACTTTTCTTACAACTCCATTTCTAAAGTCAATCTTCAAGGATTCCGAGACAATGTGACGTTACATATCACTGTATTGAATATCTCACATAACAAAATAGCAGATATACACGATGAAGCTTTCAGGTTATTTTCAAATGTAAAAGTTTTGGATTTGTCGAGCAATTTAATCCAAGGTAAGACTCTACGGGCGATGGCCTTTTGGAATCTGCTTGGTATAGAAGTCCTAAACCTGGAATATAACCCTTTGAGATACATAGGGCGAGACACTTTTACTTTCACTGAGATGGAGTCTTTGGGATATCTTGATCTCTCACATTGTGAGATCGAGGAAATGGGGATCAGCGCCATAGATCTCCCTAAATTAGTTCATCTGGATCTCAGCTGGAATAAGCTGCGTACCGTGGAGAAATCGCTGGAGATGATGGTCAGCCTTAAGACATTAGATCTTAGCCACAATCTCTTTACTGAAATCAGTGATTTCCCACACCTACCTCGATTGTATATGCTCACTTTTGACAGCAACAATATCCAAGATATCGACATTCGGACGTCTGACATTCGGACGTCTGTGTATCAAAATGCGGATAATCTTCAGGTTTATTCGCCTGGCTTAATGTTTCTGTGTTGTATGTAGGTATGTAGATTGGTTGAAAACGTGTCTTTAGAAGGTAAGGAACCCTGACTTAGAATAATGTACATTTAACCTCGTTTCCATGATAACGAATGTCTTTTTCTCCTAAGTAATTCCGGTTTATTTTACAGTGATCAACAAATTCATTTAATAAGATATAATGCTAAGAGTCTGATTATTTAAATTGTTAATTTTGCTTTTCAGTATTTATGTATTGTGTATTTTTCAGAAGATTTACAGAACTGTTTAAAATTGGTAATACTGTGAGTTGTTTTGGCGTCATGTTCATAGAATGTTTGCATCCGGAAGTGCTCTATTAAAATATTTACCTCTCCTAACTGAAAGATCTTGCAGCTCTCCCTGCTTTTATGGCATATATTATCATTACAATCTGGTATTAGCAATTTAACTTACTTTCTCTTTTAGAGGGCTATTACCCTGATATACTGGTACTTAACTTGCGCCTTATATCTCCTGTTCTTTTCATGGTCGCCTCGTTGCACGTCAGTGTTTATTCATATTCTGTTTGTAACATTGCAGGTCCTCTCCCTCAGAAACAATAATCTGAAATTATTACGTCACGACGCCATCCCGTGGGACCTGGATACGCTTCTGAGGGTAGATCTTGGCAACAATCCTGTCATGTGTGACTGCGGTTTAAAATGGATCACTACCAATCCATTCGTCAGGGCTAAAAACGTCACCATGCGGTAAGCTATCTATTAGGTTGCCCGTATTTCTCTGTAATAAACTTCAGACTGCGAAAATATGATTGGATCATTCTAAGTTAAACTTCATAATGTTGTTTCGGACAATTCATAATGCATAAGTTTGTACAAACTTTAATTATATTGGTTAGAATAACAAATCGAGAATAAGCTCTTTCTTTCCTCGTTTCTCTTTTCAGAAGTTGTATAATAAATGACAATATATTGTATACCGTAACCAGCTGTACAGACTAAGGAAAAGTGGCGAAGGGGTTTATGTCCTTTTTTGTATCCAACCGTGTACCAAAGAAAAGCGATCCAAAATGTAACTGGAAGAGAAAATTGTCTTTTCTTTTGCTTTTTGTATTTCTTTTCTATGTATTAGTAAAGACCAAGCTTGGTCCAGAAATACAATATTAAGGCAAAGTGGACAGGGTTATATACCTTTGTACAATGTAGTAGTAAGAAAATGTGGTCCGGAATAATAATAGTAAGGAAAAATGGTCAGAATTACACTACACTGATAAACTGTTACGTTTTTATTATCTTCTTTTCCTTTTCTTATTTCTCGTAAAAGTTAAGTACTGTCTTACTTTTATATATTTGTGGCTAACAAGATTACATCAGTAAAGATTTTAATAGCGTTTTCTACGTCAATCCTTTTTATGGCATTTTCTACGTCAACTTTGTATTGATAGCGTCTCATAAGTGCGCGTCATATGCTTATAAAATGCAAGTAGTGAACAGGCACCAGTCATTGCTGCGACATAATTGTGGAAACATTCAATGGCCCTTTCTCCGATTCTCTATAGCAAATATATATCGTTGTTATATCCCAAGCGTCCCTTCCAAAGATAAATAAAATATATCCTTCTGGCATCTAGAACTTCCCTCCCAAACAAAAATAAAATATACCATTTTTATATTGAAATCATCCTTATCATATATACATAAAATGTACCCTTCTGGCATCAAAACCTTCCCTCCCAAACATACATAAAATATACCCTTTTGGAACAATTCGGCGTTTGGCATTTTCTTTCACAAAGATGTGTAAAAAAATACCATTATGACATTCAAATGTTCCTTACCAAAAAGCAAATAATGTTTAACATTTCAGCAAAGTCGACCTTTATTTTAATTATTGCTGCTTTTTCGGCGTTTTAATTTAACGACGTTAGATAAGTTATTGTTGCGACAATTTATTACCAATGTATTAAGAAGAAAAACCTTTCCATTATACTATCGGTACTATTTTTATCCGTTAATTATTATGCTTGCTACCGTAATTAATTGGTTTATACTTTTGAGATTCCAGAAACTGATTGGTAACAGCTGCATAATATTTTCATAGAATAATTCCCTTATTCTAACATTGGTGCAAAAGTTTATTACACGATACCTTTATTATACTAAAGCATGTTTTTGATTTTTGCATGTCATTAAATTAAGTTATATCTGTTTCTGATTTGCCTATTTTAGTTGCTCAGAACCCAAGCAACTGCGAGGCCGTGATCCCTTGGAGTTGTCACGTGATGACTTTATATGCTATTCGCCCTTAAACTTGATTCTTATCATAGCCGGCCTTTACATCTTGCTGGTCTTCGCAGTCGTCGGAGCAGTGTCTGTTGCAATCATTAAACGAAAAAGAAGCAGGAAGTCGGCTATAAGCAAAGTTGGCGGCGGAACTTCATAGCTATATATTCAGAGGAAACGGAGAATGACGATGCTACGGTTGTGATACAAACTGAAAAGGAAACATTGAAAGAAATGGACGCTGTCAGTGATGAAGAAGTCTAAATTTTAAGTCTTTTAATTTTTAACAGTCTTAATGCGTCAAACGATATTATTTAATCTCAGAATTATAATCAATTTAACCTCAAATGCCCAAGTACGGCTTACTAAATAAAAGCATTCTTTCTGCATTCAACTGGGTTTGAAAACCAAGCGACATGCTTTGTCAATGAAACTTTAAGAAACCCGTTTAGACCGGAGTTTATATCAAAGCTTGTGGCTGAGAAGAAACATAATTCTACGTGCATCTTTTCTTATGTCTTTTTCTTTAACTCTTTTACTGAAAAAGTTATTCCAAACATAACCTTCACTTTTAGATTGTTCGTGCAATTAAAGATGTTAGACAACGTCACAAACCTTTGGATTACAATTGATAAATTGCATTTTGATGGAAATTCCAGTAGGAAAGTCATAAACTGTTAACATTTGTTTCAGTGATTGAGCAATTGCTAGTTCACCTGTCGCATTTTATGTATTTTTTTCCATGTTTTATTGAAATACGTTATGTGTTAAATTTATTTGATATAGTTTGTGCTGGAAGTTTTATCTAATAGTGAGAATAATGAGGGAATCAAGACCAACCTCCACACTTTTTGCTCGCATTTCAGTTGAAAGTGTAAAATTCACAATGACATAGGCATCTTTTCATGAAAAATTCTAATTTAGACTAGTAACATCGCCCATATTTGGATAAGCAAAGTCACCAATATTTAGATAAGTTACATCGTTCATATTTAATGGCATTTATATGTCTAATCTGAGAACCTAATAAATGACATGTTTCATTGTGTTTCCATAATAATGTCCATTCAATTTATTGTGCTTACTTAAGTAAATAAATAAAATCTAGGTTCTGAATTAAAAGCATTATTATTAGTAGTATTAGTAGTAGTGGTAGTTAAGATTGAGTCTCTCCCCTTCTGTCCACACCTTTAGAGTCATGAGTAATTATTTATTTCTCACATGTAATATATCTTGTTTTGTTTTTAGAAGCCAACACTGCAGTGATAATCAGTAATAATTTTCATCTTTTTGCCACCTCGCCTCACCATATACACACAGTATGCTAATGTAATCATACGTACAACACAATTCAATCACCATATGAACATAGTATGCTAATGTAATCATACGTACAACACAATTCAATCACCATATACACACGGTATGCTAATGTAATCATACGTACAACACAATTCAATTCACAAATCAAAATAAATAAGCATTCTCTACGTGTGCAATTGTTGTAATGAACATGCTGTATGAAACAAAATATCTACCTTTCTCCTTTTTGTTTTAATGCAGTCCTATAAGTTAGTTAAGATCAGTCTCCATCATCCTCTAATGCTGATTTCAGAGACTTTCTCTGAGAATACAAGAGTGCGGTATGATCTACATACTTTGTGATAATCTGTTCTTAATTTGTAATCCTATATTTGGATTTTGCCTTATAAAATGCTATTTTTGTCTATTCATGTGGACGGAAAATGTATTGCTAGAGGGAATTTCTTTACATACAGCCCATCTTATTGAAAACATAGAGGTGAGCATTATAGATTTACGATGAATAATATATATATATATATATATATATATAGTTTTTAATTTCATCCAATTTTAAAAATTCTTAAATTATTTAAATGAAATGGACAGTCGTGTTAAAGTTGGTTTTAAGGGATTAATCGTTCAATTTTTGAGCAATGTCTCAGTTAATAAGATGAAATTTGAACTTGATTTGTGAAAACATCTATCAGATAATTCAATGAGGAATTCCAGGGATTAGGAAATCGTAGGGGCACGGGTATATGCTTCTTTAGATATGTACAGCTGTAGTCATCAAACTTTCCTATTAAAGTTGCCAAGGACACAAAAAACATTAGAGGTTAATGAACAAATACAATAGGGAAAGTTTCAATCAACTTGTTATTTGTCTCAAGGGAGTGCTCTTAAAACCTTTTGACATTAGGCATAATAACTAAAAAAGAATTTTTTAAAAAGACAAAGGACAAATGCCAAAATAGTGCCTCGAATACAGTGACATTCCTTGTATGTACAACAAGCAATTTTAATAGTTTATAGGATCTCTCCAAAGCGTCCATCAACTACGATATTGAAAACGGCTGACTATGACCATTCAAAATATGAAAGCTATAATCTATGCTAACAAGTACGGGATTCTATTTTATACGTAAAATGATTTTCATATTCTTAAAAAATATGGGTCATTCTCCAAATGAATCAGCTGATTTAATCGATATTATTGCTATAATTGTGACACATACTCATTAATTTGGATAGTAATAAGCATATCAACATAACGGAAACAAGGAAACGGAAAACTACATCTAATTTAATGCTTACAGAAGCTGCTCAAGTGATTGAATTAACATGGACTACACAATTTCAAAATCAAATAGTATGTTTTATATATTTCCAAATAAATATGTACGTTCATTCAATATTTAAAAATGTTTGCTTTGAAAAGGTCTATATTTTGAACTTTACATCTGTTGAAGTTGCTAAAGCTACCAATGCATCGTCTTTCAAGTAGATTGATTTCTCACTTAAAATCTTATTTAATAAAGGTCGTTGACTGTCGCTTTGTACGCATCAGCTTAAAAAGGCACAGTAACAGGCTTGGACATTCGATTAAGACGCGCAACGCAATTGACAAATTCATATTTTCTTCATCAACCACATTCCTTCACTGGTCAAACACACTGTTTTTCATCACTTTATATAACCCCTTCCTGTTCAATTCTGTACCCATTCCTCTAGCGATGTAATCTTAAAGTATTACTAAATACACAGACGAATTAAGGGTCAAGTCCCATATCTCAACATAAAATAACAAAACACAAGTTTTTTTAACAATCCTAAAGGACAGAAGATCCAAAGTTTGGACGCCCTATTTCAAAGTTTCACATTTTCAATTCCCATTTCATCTAAATTTCACACTGACTGTCATTGATGAACTTTATTGTATATTCTGCAACAATGGTCAGCTAAGCCATGTATTATGTAGTTAAATATTATTGTAATCATGTATGTAACTGTCTTCTAATGTCAGTATTGTGGGAACAAATAACTTTAAAATATTTTAATTTCATGTGCTTTCCTTCGTTTCTGTTTTCTGAGGATGATGACGACGCCGGCTAACGCAGTACAAAAGAGCACGATAACCAGACCCTTGTTCACTAGTGGCGACATGTCGTCTGCACCGAATCTGTGACAGTTAAGCTCTTGAAATCTCGCCCTGATAACCAAGGAGGGGAAGAAAATCTGAAATATATGAAATATTCTTTATTACAATGTTGTAACGAGAAATATGAACTGGGTGTTAATACTAGGACATCGTATTCGAGTTTGATGGTTTTATAAGTTTTATTCAGTTTTCATCAGTTCTTTCGCAAGTAAAACTTTTTCCTACACGAAGAAGAAGTTTGTTTTTCAAAGTCATATGAAAATTCAGGTATAATAATGTTCTCGGCAAACAGGAGTAATTCTGGCTGTGTACTAGGTTGTAGTCCTGATACAAGACTATCACATGAGATGCGAGAGACAATATAAGGCATACAAATATATTCTCTGCTGTTTCAAAGAGCGCACTCTATAAATAAGTAAAATGTTTAATATACTGACATGTGTATATAATACATTAAATAAACGTTATACAACACAAATGAAACGAAACACCCTTCCTCATGGTCTTACAAGTCACTATATATATATATATATATATATATATATATATATATATATATATATATATATATATATATATATATATATATATAGAGAGAGAGAGAGAGAGAGAGAGAGAGAGAGAGAGATATGATATGTTCATTTGCAGAGTTTTGTCTCTCCTGCTGTTAAAGAATTTTAAACGTATTATGAATCTAGTTCTTAAAATATGCGCCAGAAAGAAGCGAAACCAACAATATCAGTCAAATCAACAAGCTATTAATATCTGTGTAACACACAATGAAATTAAAGATACATTTGCAACATTGTGAATTAAATCCGAAATAATACCAAATGTCCAAAAGTATAGAGTGTTCACAATGAATTTACAATAGTTGAAGGTCTTGATGTGACATAGTGATGCAATCCAATCATTGAATGAAATCATAATAACCCCAAAGTAATGTGTTATTCCAAACGTGAATGAGAACTTTTGTAATTTCAGTGAATATTTACAAAAAAAAAAAAAAAACACAACTGTAAATTCTGATAACAGGGGCATTGCAAAAGAAAAATTTACCACAGGAATGGATCACTTGTTTACCAAATCCCTATTTAGGTATATTTTCACTCGGCCTAGATCTGAGTAATTCCAATCGAAAACTCCAATCGCATTGTAAACAAGACTGCGTCGAAAATGTAATAAACTAGCATGCTATGTAACCATCCTATTCATAATATACAATCTTGGAAAAAAGTTAACTATGTAAACATTCTATTTACAAATGGCCATTATATTCAAGTACAACATGCAGTCATGGACAAAAGTTAAACACACAACAAAGAGTTACATAAAAAAAAGAAATTGTGCAAGTTTCGAGGTTGAAATCGGAGCAATATTGTTAGTTTTACAATCGGAAATCAGGATAAAGTATTTGTGTTAAGAGCTTATCATATCATAAAGAAGGATAGATGTTTCTCCTGTTATGTATATGTAATTTAATTATTTGTTTGTTTGTTTTGGATTTTTTAAAATTTTATTTTATTGCCTTACATGTTATTGTAATGATAGTTTTGTCTGTGGAATTTGAATTTTTTTATAAATTCACTTCAGTTCTGACTGTTTTTTTATTCTTACAGTAAAACAAGATATGATTGCAACATTGTATTTTTCGCTGACCTAGTTCTGACCTTGATTCAAAATTGGTAAACACGGAATGAAAATCATTGGTCGTAATCAAGGTCATATTCGCTTGTGTAGTCAGCTCTGTTGTAAACAACATTTTTTTAAAAAATTTTTATTATTGAATCTTATAGTAAGATTCGTTCGTCCATTGCGGACGCAACAGTTAGCCTGTGGTCTTCCTGCGCCATTCAAATTAAGTGACCACTTAACCCGTCACGTGATCTAGAGATGTGTTTAAAACTAGCGTTTTATAGTGATTTAATTCAGTCGTAATTTCACACCTTCAGAGCTCAGAGGTGTTTTTCCTGTTGTTGCCAAATTTGAATTGAGTTTTTACTTAAAATAATTTATTCTCCCTGGAAATCACTTGTGTTCATTCAAACTCTTGGACAAAGACATTTACTGGAAATTATTCGGAATTCTAAAGCCGGATTTATTCTTGGATTCAAAAAGGAACTGTTGACACATCAACACAAAAGAGGTTATAGAAGACGTCATCGCCTTCCATCTTGGGACTTCATCGGGATTCAAACTTTGATTCATTTAGAACTTTTTAGAGATAGGACTTATATTTTAAAATTCTAGGATTGATATTTGGATTAGATTCACAAACTGTAAGTCGTTTTTCATAGTTTTACCTTGTTTTCTAGGGAAACAAATTATTCTGTTAAATTTACAAAGCTTGTTGGCTTCACTCTTTTCTTTGTTACTTTGTACGAGCCTAGTCACGAAACACTCCACAGATAACACAGTTTAGTTAACAATGAAATTTATTTTAAATTTATAAAAATCACATACATTACAGGTTCTATTCTCTACCCTTTCATTAACAAATCTGGCAGTTGCCATTCTCAGAGGTAAAACACCGCTCATAAACGGAGTAAATGTTCTGCATTGATAGATTAAGGAAAACATGATTTTCTTTAAATTTGCAAGACTTTGGTAATTTTAAACAGTTTGTATCTTTTCAGGCCTTATCTGTTTATATTAAAGCAGCACTTGAATATCCCATGTTAGAATCCATTCGATTTTAAAATATGTGTTCATATCAATACTCTCGAGGACGTCGATAACCTCGGCTGACCATTTATTGTGACTACATTATTGTCCTTATTAAGCATCGCTTGAAGAGACTGCAATTGTATATGCCTGTCAGTCGGTTCCAGTAGCAGTGAAAGCCTTAATTGAATTGCTTCTGATTACTTTAACGATGAAGAGCAACTAACCGATAATCATATCCCAAGGAAAAGACATTCCTGTGGTAAAAAGAGGTCAAATAACTGGGACAGTTGCATGCTAGATCATTGCAAACATTGCATTGTATATATTGTCAACATAAAAAAATGGCATACGAAGTTATCATTAACACAAGCAAAACCAAAGTTATGATTTTTGGTAAAGGTCGAAATATACAAAATATTAAGTTCAAATTAATAGATTCGAAACCTAAAATTAGCAGAAATTATAGATATTTAGGACTGATCCCTGTCAAGAATGATAAATATTTAATAGGAATTATACAGTAGTATCATAATGAGTATTTTAGATTCTGGGTTCTGATACAGGGCAAAGTCGTCTATACTAAGACTTGTCACATAAGAGCTAATAACGCTAAATCATCAGAGCAATTCTTATGCAATCCTCGACTTTGTCTCATTGTATAAAGTTGTTCAGCAGCATAATCATGTGACAATCACAACTAATCGGCCTGTTTTTAGGAAAAGCTTGGGTCTCAGATGAAACTTTTCTGAAATAAAATGTAAAACCAAGATAAGCCTGGTGTAACGAGTGTTGGGTTGCGTTTCAAGGCGAATGGTCAATATACAACATCATATATATATATATATATATATATATATATATATATATATATATATATATATATATATATATATATATATATATATATATATATATATATATATAAGAGCAAGGAATGATATTATACACTTTACGTCTACTTGAAGATGCCCGAGCTTCTCATCATGCCCACCTAAAGTTTTGCAGGAATATAAAAATCATCTGGATTCAGACCCTCCGTTATGAAGTTGATTACTTGGCATATCAGCATTCATACTTTCAAGTAGTCCTTTGTCAAATAGACTGCAAAATGAATAATAATAATAATAATAATAATAATAATAATAATAATAATAATAATAATAATAATAATAAAGACATTAAAAAAACTGCAAAATTTAATATAACAGTCCGTGTAAAAATAATGTCCGTTTTTTTAAAACTTGCAAGACTTGAGAAGCATTAACCTGAGTACACATTTTTGTAGTTTCTAGATTGTAGCATATAGCATGTCCCTTGATAAGACAAATAGGTATGTCTATATAATATGATTACCGAAGGGGATATCAGAGATCGATATCAAAACACACTATATTTATTTACAACAAAAAAAGGGACATTGCCCAGGCATATTTCTACGAATCTAGCCATAAAACTATGTCGGTCACTAGTGCTTGTCTTTTTATTGTTCTCATGAATGTATGCGGATCTGAGTTTAACGTTTCAACTATGTATGAAACCTACAATTAGGCTTAGCTCAACAACACATTTCATACGTCCTTTCATTGGTCTAAGAATATGTACCATATTAGGGGTTAGTACACTAGAGCAGGGCCTCCACTAGGCTTCGCATTTGTCGCCAAAATGCGAAAGAATTTTGAAAATGGTGCTATTTATTACTGACTGGGGAAACTTGCTGGAGAAAAATTTTTATAAAGTAAATTTTTTTCATTTTTTCATTGATATAAGCGACTCGGGCCACTTAATGCCTGTTTTCATTATCTACGGCAGTCATGTCGATAGATGATGAATAACACGTTATTCGAACATGATTGGAGCTAACTGCAAGCTGTCAGTCGGTTTTGAGAAGCAAATAAATGTGGAATGATCGAGGGATATACTCTATTGTTGGACAGGTCGGCAAATAGATTCGGTGTCATTTGGATGTGTTGTTAATTTATGTTTATTGGAAACTGTGAGTGTGAGACGCACGTGGGACTGCTTAGTGTTTTAGAGATTATTTACTTAGATAACACGTTTTCTTTTCTCTGAACTTAACTGAGTAACACAGGATGCCGCTATAAGGATGCCAGTTGTCGACTGTAAAAGGCTCGAGTCCCTTATATCAATGAAAAATTAAAACTTTACTTTATAAAGCAAGTCTGTATCAAGTACAAATAATTTGGCTAATCTAGCTCTGAAAAACAAAGATTTATATCCATCTGCATCTGGGCAGCTACTAGGTTACTTGTTGCCTCTATTTCTACTGCAGACTGGGGGAGGGGGTGTCATTCGCCACAATCTGATCAAAACAAACTTGCGAAATTCTGTGGGTATATACACTCTGAAAAATTTAATGAGAATTTCTATTGATGGGCCCAATGTTGAGAATTTTGATTTCAGGAAGACATTTAAGAAATGGTCTGACCAAAAAATGAGATGAATATTGATGAAGTGCTAGTGACATTGTTCATAAAGACTAAGCATTATTTTGAACTATCAGTTATAAAGAAACATTCTTATTCATTCTTGCTTTTCATATGCTATGCATTGAACTTCACGTGTATATAATGTCATTGTTATATTTATTAATAATTATTCTTGTGCTTTGAAATGTAATAAAAACATGTAAAACCTGTTTTATTGTGATGTTTATATAGATTCAAAGTAAGGCCAATATAATATTACACATATATTTAAGTCCCTGCATCATGGCATAAAATGGCTCCGAAGGCTACAGAGTGGCTCCAAATTGTTAAATTTGGCGAATTTCATGGCGTAAAGAAAAATATTTCCAAGGGATGACCTGCTGGAGTAAACGAGATAGTGGTATGGTTATATTGTGCAGTCTAGATGCACATTTGTGTAAGCATGAAGTATGTACTCAATACCTATTATGTTTGAGGATGAGGCCATCATGAATAATTCCACAGACAAATCGCAAGGACAAGTCGATATTATAGGATTATATATCTGTCCTATGATCTATATATTGAACATTTATTGGCTCAATACCGTGTTTGTACATTGGACAAGGTAGCTGGTGTATTAATATAATATATTGGCATCTATACATATGTTACCAATAGTAATAGAGCAGGGATATGCGAATCTATTATCATACTGTAACACATGAAGGGCCCTTTTATGTAAATCAACAGAAGGATTCGTGAGTATCGACGTTTCGCTGTTACCATGCAATATTAGCGTCGTAGATTCGTTCCTTTTGTATAAGTGTAGAATTAAGAGCATTTCAATATTTCCATTGGACACGGTGGCTGAAAACCATCATGGATATACACAATGAATCCCTGCATCCAGTTTCATCAAGACCGCCCCTAATGTAGACTATAAATATCTTTTGGTGTGGACGCATGAACACGACAGGATATGGAACACAGTCTCAGAAATTTTCATCCCTTCGCACATCCCAACCCCTTGTCCTCCACGACGAGGTCCCTCCCAGTGTGGCCCAAATTCCTATTTGTACAACCTGCCGCATCGATGCAATAAGCGATATAAAAACATAATAGAAATGTTATACATTCGGTGCATTACACATGTACTCGCACTCAGGGATTCCCCTATTTCATGTCCTTTATTGGCGGTCCCTCTCAGACTCATTAGAAAGATTAAAAGGCTTCTATATGTTTGTGTATTTCCCCATTGTTCTTGTGCGTATTTGTAAAAACTCAACAAGAATTGTGATGATAATTTTATAAATTTTGAAGTAGGGTTTAGTACACCATTTAACCGTGTGTTTGATAAGTTTGCCAACCCGGGCTGGTTTGTGAACATTTGCTTAAACCAGTGATCCTTGCCAGGGATCTATATTGTCCAATGTGTGCTATATGTGTATTGCTATATTGTTTTCTATGCTATCCATGTGTTTCTGTATGGATGATGCAACTCCCCCAGCTTTGTTGGGGTGGGTTGTATGGTTTTGGTTATCGTTATCTTGAGGGTGATCGCCGACGGTGTAATTTGCCCGGAACGAGTAAATATCAATATAAAGTGTGAAACTTATATATGGAATAGATAAGGATCTGAGCAGATATATAAAACTGAATGACACGAGCCCCCGTACATGTACAAACCATAAAATTTAATCAACAATTCATAAACAATACAATTCATAAACAATTTTGATAATGCATTACATGAGAAAGATACACTTTTTGATTTAAGTTATTCAACGAATTTCAAATACAAATATGCTTATACAAATAGCCGGTCTGTTAAGCGATAGAATTAATTCATCATCGAATCGAGTGAAAAGATCAAAATCACTGCCTTGTACAGATTCATAACCTGATGGTTCTGGTTCAGTCCAAATTCGCTGCGACTTTTCTTTGACGTCCTTGTGCCTGTAAGTCTGGTTCCTTTCCACTTTTCCCTTTTCCCAAATTCTCAGGTGTCCCGCCTCTTTCGGCCTCCAACTTTCTGTGGTCACTTTGGTTTTGTAGGTACGTGATACTTCACGTGGAGACTTCCTGTGGATACGTCCCGTGGATACGTCACATGGAGCTATCTCCCTTCCAAAAGTAAACAAAGTGGCAACCTGAGTATTCTGTTAGGTACCCTACTGAGAAGAGATCATTACTTTCTCCTCTCGTCAATGTCAGATAAGTTCTATCGGAATTCAAACAGATACCAATGGCCATCTGGTCTAACTAAACACGGCAGACCATAAACAAACCTAGTTCCCTAAGATTAATGTACTTCCTAATGACTATTTCAACACTGGCTTACAGTAACAACACCCCGAGACATCAGTCCCGGTCCCGACTTAATTACACAAATGAATGAATGAAATTCCTTACATGATTCGACTACGGTATTTATAGCGAATACACACATTCAAGTCTCTAGTATATATGAAACCTCACTACATGGTTTAACAACATTAATTTCACATGGTTCAACAACGTTAATTTCAGTCAATACGCACTCAAGTCTTTATCATATGTGACATTATCTAAACCGGAGAATTTACACGGATTCTAGTAACTCATTTCAATAAAGTAAGGCATGAAATTCTAAATACATATTTACCTATAACAAACGAGACTATACGTTCAAACGATTCATCAAACTTATATAAAGAATATCATTGTATGGATTCATATAGATGAACTCGCACAGCTGTATTCATATCAAGAAAATTGATCTACGAATCTAACCAGATAATTTCATGCTAATATAAGCAAATAAATCAAACAAATTGTCACACAATTGTAATCATATCAAGAGAATGGATCTATGAATCTAGCTAAATAAATTCATGCAAATATAAGCAAATAAATCAACAAATCATCATGTGGATATCAAGAAATTACGTGAGACTGACGCAAAATACCTAGTGTCTTCAAGGTTTTACGGCTAGAATTGAGTTCGTAGATTTTTCCAGATATCCAATCCCTTGGATCCTAATTACGAGTGAATTTCTTCTAAATTCGACCCGGAGTCTTCTACCTTTGTTTTCTCTTGCAGAAAATGATGTCGACTGATTAAAAGTGTTGCTATAAGCACATTTAAACCGAGAGTTTTCATGTGGAATCACGCCCCCTTATTCAGCGTAACCAATCCAAATTATAGTTAAGGCGCTAAAAAAATGTAGTCCGCCTGACAACCTTAGATTACCAAATACTGGTTCCTGGAAAATTTCAAACTTTCAGCTTCGATACAGATCGGAAGTTAACCACTATCCTTTTCTGTTAAATAAACGAAGGCTTAATTAAGAACCACTTCTTCCATGACAGTGACATTTGCCAATCAGTGCATTACGGCGATTTAAACACGCGCCAGTCCCCATAAATTTAATTAATCGTTCACATGTCCAACTTAGTGTGTTCTTCATAGATCGACACAAATTTGCACCCTTACAATGGACAAGCTTAAAGATCAAATCATAGATTTGTCTTTGATTTTATAAGAACCTATCTAATGAAAATAAAATAAATATCTCAGCTAGGGGGTTCAGGACTAGTATGTGGTGATGGCAAGTGGTTCCTATGTCCACACGCTTCCACCAAAGAGGCAAGTCCCTTATTGCCCATACCATATTCCCGTATCTATTTTTTTCTATTATTCTGAAGATAGTTGAAAGAAAAATTAAAATAAAAACAAAAAACAACAGAAATAAAAAGCGGTATTCGTGTTGTAAGTATGCATGTACTGTGTTTACTTGCACTATCTCGTAGTTGTTAGTGTTGTATTCTTGTTCTCCCGTCTTTATTGTTTTCGTAATGTTCTTTATAAGATAACCGCCTTTTTGGGGAGCTCAAGTGTGACCCGAAATACCACGCGTAAGCCTCGTAGCATTGGCATCAGACCATGATTCGCTTCTTGATCAGTTCGGTCCAATCCCTGTCCCATATGTATGTACTTGGCGGACCTAGTATTGCTATAATTTTGTTAGTTGCTACGAGATAGTTAATTAGTGTGTTATTAGTTTCGTGGAGCGCCTCACCATCCCGAAAGGGTGGGAGAGAGGAAAGTAATATTTTGCTCTGATCGATAGGATCTCTTTTGGAACGCTTAACATTGTACGAGGTATTTTTGTAAGAAGAACGTTCAGAGTATGTGAAGGTGTTTATATAGACATGGAAAAAATATTATGTTATCAAATTGTTTACATAAGGGAGGGCGCGAAAATGTGCGCGCATTTGACAAATTTATTATCATTATTGAATTTGTTATTTTAAGTTTACATAAAATATTATACATGCGATTTATGCACTTACTATATATCTGCTTCTTGTGAGCTTCGATGCTTGTACAGTTTTTAGATAAATCAGTCTTGTAGCTGAGTTTTGAGGGAGGAGATATTGAACATCGATTGACAACGAATCATGTTTGAATAAATGCATCATCAGTGAATAGGAATTCGCTTTTGCTTGTGTTACGTAATGTCGAACTGGAAATTTCCAAATAGGGGCACCTCTGTATTGTAGTAATTGAGCAGCTTTGGCTATATCTTAGTTCTTCTTTCTATCACTCATTTGATCTTGTCTGAATCACAAGATGACGTTGTTCACGTGACCCATGGTACTAATTCAGCTCCCATAGTAAACCTATGGAAGCATTATGCTATTAATAACTTTAAATTACTGAATGCTCATTCTCAAACCTGTATTTATCAATGTGGACAAATAATCGATGCAAGCTTTTCTGTAGAGAAAACAAAATGAGCCGCGGCATTTTTTTATTTTTTTTTTTTATTTTTTTTTATTTTTTTATTTTTTATTTTTATCTACATGAGCTTGAAACATGCGTTTTCAATTTCACACGCATAGAGACAGATGTTAATTTCAGTAACATGTTTTCCAAACTCAAGTCTGTAAAAGCACTGAAATTTCACCAGTGAAACATTGCCTCTAAATTTTTCAGTTACAACTAGGATAATCTCTTAAAAATTCTTTTTCACTAAAAATTGTACGTTTATTATAGGCCATTTCTAGGCTGGTTTCCACCCATTTTTAGACTGGTTTCCTTTCTATCCTTTTGTTTCGTATCATTAGGACTTTTGTAATAGCTACGTAATTGTCACATGATGAAGCCATTGGAAAAGCTTTATATTTATATCAAGTCACTGAGTAAATTTGTTGGAATCCGAAGATCCACTTCGTTAGCGTGGTCACGGGTAAAAATGAACTATCGATCCTTCGCAGAAAAGTTGTATTGTCAAGATTTGATTTAGGATAACAGTCAGTAGACTGGACATATTGAGTGGTGTGAGGTACTGACTACCCTGTCCAGAAAGAGAGTTTTAATGCAGGTACATTATGGCTCTAAATATTTCCTGTCATGACAGAGCATTGTAATTCAGATACAATATTACAGTGACTATTCCCTGTCCGGACAGAGCATTGTAATAGGAATACAGTATTATTTTTTAAGTATTCCCTGTAAGGACAGTGTTGTAATACATGTACAGTATTGCCCTAAATACTCCCTGTCCAGACATAGCGTTGTAATACAGATACAGTATTGCTGTGAATATTCCCTGTCCGGACAGAGCATTGTAATATAGATATAGTATTATTCTAAGTATTCCATGTCAGGAGAGAGAGTTGCAGTACAGATATAATATTAATCTATATATTCTCTGTATCGGACAGAGCATTGTAATGCAGACATGGTATTGCTTCAAGTATTCCATGTACAAACAGAGCAGTACAATACATATTCAGTATTACTCTAAGTAGGCAGAACATTGCAATACAGATACAGTATTACTCTAAGCTGTCTCTGTCGCGACAGAGCATTTGAATACAGATACAGTATTACTCTAAGCTGTCTCTGTCGCGACAGAGCATTTGAATACAGATATAGTATTACTATAAATATTCCATATCCTGACATAGCATTTTAATGCAGATACAGTATTACTCTAAGTATTCCATGTCCAGACAGAGAGTTGTAATACATATACATTATTACTGTAAGCATTCCCTGTGAGGACAGAACATTGTAATACAGATACATTATTGCTGTAAATATTCCCTGTCCGGACAGATCATTGCAATACACGTAGAGTATTACTCTAAGCATTCCCTATAAAGACAGATCATTGCAATACAGATACTGTATTACTCTAGTTATTTCGTGTCCGGATAGATCATTGTCATACAGATATAGTATTATTCTAAGTATTCCATGTCCGGAGAGAGAGAGAGAGAGAGAGAGAGAGAGAGAGAGAGAGAGAGAGAGAGAGAGAGAGTTGCAGTACAGATACAGCATTGCTCTAAATATTTCCTGTATTACCTGTTGCTTACAAAGAAACTTGAGAAAAACTTTAATTTCGTTGTAATTCAGAAAGACACAGAACAGCTTTAGCTCAGAAAGGGTAAAAAGGTCTTGGTTGCAGCTAGTAAATTCGTCTTGAAATACTTCGGAGTCCGACTCAGTAACAGTTTGATCAGTTTTGAGTCACGAGATGTACGAAACGGTTACTACTCTTTGTCTACAGCGTATAATGAATGAGTTTAATCAAACCAAAGGGAACAAAAGGGGGCAGCTGGAATTGTTGCATTTCAGGCATCATTGGAACTGAAAGGAGCGAAACACATTGCCCTGCTATACCATGACAACGAGAATTTTGAGATACTCTAAGAGGCTTTCCTACACATCGACATATTAGCCTTGTATTAGTGAATAAACCCGAACTATGACTAAGCGGCACATAATAAGCGTATATGTAGTGTACATTAGTTATCTCAGTCTATATACCTGTTTACAACAGAGGATAAATCTTCATAACCATGGAGATAACGATGGGTAATTTTGTGCCATACTAGTGTGAAGTTGTTTCGTATAGGCAATGTATAGAAAGGAAATATAGCTTAGCAAATGCTATATATGCAATGACAAGCCGATGAAGAATGTTAAATGTTAGTGTACATGGCATATTAAACTGTTGACTGCAATGAATGCAATAACTTTTTCAGCTCACGTTTATAAATTTTCAATCTGCCCTACCCTAGATGAGCCCCATAATTGATTAATACCCTAGTATGCCATCAGTACATTATATCAATATGAATTACCACATCATATCAATATCATAAATATATCATTAAGGCCTGCTGAATCTTGATTGGTTAAAGTTTGATTATAAGACAGAACTAATAAGTAATTTTCGAAAAGTCTACAAATAAATCTATGTAATCTCCTGCGTGAGCCCCTTGTGACGGTGAATAGCCGGAAGTGTCCAAGTCAAACGAAGAAATGATACCTTGTACATGGACGTGCCTCTGCTCAATAAGGAATGCAGTTTTAGTTACTAAATTGTTGGTAATTAAATCTAGTTTACTGATTCTTTAAAGCTTAAAGGATAAACTTCTATGCTGCTTCTTCAGACATTGTTCATTTTTCAGTACAGTACTTACACAATATAAATGACGTGCATATAGGATGTAGAATTTGTTGCGGTATTGATCTAGATATTTGAGGAATGTAAGTACAAAATCATTTATTAACCAATGATATTAATAAGTATTATTGTCATCATCATCGTCGTCTTTGTGGGTCTCCATAACCATCATCGTTGTCGTTGTCGTCGTGATCATCGTTATCAGCAGCAGGATAAATAATAATAATAATAATAATAATAATAATAATAATAATATTATTATTATTATTATTATTATTATTTCAAATTTCCCTTTTTTAACTGCAGTTCAATTTTAAGTTTTCCTTCTCCTTATTCTTGTGGTCAGTATTTTAGCACCAAAATAGTTTAAACTTATCGTGTAATATTTCCAATCTTTTTCTTTCATGTTTTGCTTTTTTTTTTTTTTAAAAAAAAAAAAAAATCCCAAATCATAATGAGGGCAATTTAAATTATTTGAACATATTATTCTGCTTAGCACTTTAACTCATGTTCATATTAAACATCGGTTCATTATTTTTACAAAATCACGAATCGATATTATTTGTAATGGAAAGGATTCGGGGTACAGAATGTGCATTGTCATTGTAAGGGTTTTATGCTTGCTGAAATCGTTGTAAGGGTTGTATGAGTGCTGGAACCGTTGTTAGGGCTGTATAGGTGCTGAAATAGTTTAACTGTTTGGACAGTTAATATACGAAAAAAAAGTACCCATAGAAATAGGCTATAAAACCGCAACTGAGTTTTATGCAGGGCGACACAGATTTCGCCAATATCATTTATTTGCAAAGGAAACTACTACAGAAATAGGGAGACCCAACACCAAATTAATGTATATATACCAAATTATTATATGAATTCTGAATTAATGTATCAAAACCACATTATTATATGTATACTAAATTAATGTATCTATATCAAATTATTATATGTATACTAAATTAATGTATCTATGCCAAAATATTATATGTACACTAAATTAATGTATCTATACCAAATTATTATATGTATACCAAATTAATGTATTTATGCCATTCGTGGCATGTATTTCAGTTTTGCAATATTTTTAAATAGCAGAAAATATAAAAGAGAAAATGCATGAATTCGATAGAAATAGTCAATCTAAGTAAACACTGATCATTAAAAAAATCTGTACGTGCATTACCCATGTGAAAACAATATTAATACAATGCCAAAAAAGCCTGGTTGTCTTATTCAAATTCAAAATAATTCCCTCAGAATCTGTACTTTAGCATATGAATATTCTTTTAACCTAAATCTTTATCCACCGTGAATGTTCTTTCACGGGTTTTCAAACTGCACGCACGTCATTTATATCCTTTTTCTCTCTTGGAATGATTAGTACTCCACCAAGTTGCTTAATGGATTTGAAATTCCTTGAAAATTGTTTGCTTAATTTTTCTTGCTCTTTGATTTATATTAAGAATTTGATTATTCAAGTTTGGCGACAATGTGGGAGTGATCTCATTCGGGAATAATGAGATAATGACACTGGAACAAGATGATCTTCTATGGGACCTTGAAATGATAGATCAGACTGGTCCCGCATTTTTAGTGCCTTCACATAGTTGATTAATGGACACAAAGTGAATGCAGAATGCACCTAAAATGGACTTCCCTCTATATTGCTACTTGATGTAA